>PVHX01013203.1:0-55778 GCA_004024805.1 Geosciurus inauris
ATACCCACCCACCTACCACTACATAACTGAAAATCACAGCACCTCTTAACTCTGACACTGAAAAATATCCTGATTTGTTTGTTACTTTTCTTTACTTCTCAGCTTCTATCATCCTCATCAGGATTCATTTAATATCACCCTAGCGTTATTAGGTAATTGGCTAGACATGAACAGTCTTTGGCTTGGGGAGTTCCAAGCCTTGTACTGTACAAATCCAGTCTTTCTTGGAACTCTACTGTAGCTCAGTGGACTTGCTCTCTCCTGAACACATCTTCCTCACTGGTGAGGTCCTCCTTAAATCCTACCCTTCCTTCAAGTTTGAGCTCATTTTCCTCCTCTGGTTTCATGTTCACTCTCTCTCACAAACCAGTCTTCGTCTTCTCAACTTCTTTGACATTGCATACAGGAGAACTAGAAGAGCCCATAGCATGTACCAACACCTGAGATCATAAATGCAAATGGATTGCTAAAGCTTAAGATGTTTTTTCCCCCTTGTTCTATTACAAATAAGCTTCACTTTGCCTTTTGTTGTATGTTGTATAGTAAGCTAGAGTCCATCCAGGTCTTGAAGCTACCAGCCAAGAATTGGCAAAGACCTTAAAGGGAACTTTAGAGATTTTTGGAGTCCTTGTATGTTCAGTTAAAATGGGAACGGAGGAACTGTTTTTGACCAGTGTTAAAATAGGAAAATTTTAAGGATTGGAGCGGTTGAAAAAACCTTAGAAGATGGAATGAAAAAAAATCATTAAAAAAATCTTAAGGCATAAAAGGTGGAATGTTGAGCGACATAATTACTTCATTTGTTTCATTTGACAGATGGGAAAACTAAGGCAACGAGAGAGGACTTGCCCGAGTCTTTCCATAGGTTTCCTAGCACTGAACCGACCAGGGTGGACCAGTGAGCCAGGGAAGCGCACGTGTTAAACGCCGCGGAGGTCCGAGCAACAGTCGCCCCGCCCCGCTCTCCCTGAAGCCAGGTAACGCGACCTATCCATCATGCGCGGAGGGCGGGCCCGGGAGGACACCGCCCCCGCCACTCTCCCAGGTCTCCAATAGGAAAGGAGGATCTGGCCGGGGGGGCGGGCCAAGCCAGTCTCCCCTGTGGTGGCCGCCCAGAGCGGGGTGGGCTCATTCGCCACCCTCCAGTGGGGTCCGGTGAGCCCGGCTCGGCAGAGGCGAAAGGGTGAGGTCGACATCAGTCAGAAGGCCCCGCCAATGGGCTCCTGCGCCGCCCGCGGTTCCCGCCCCCGCCTCGGCCTCCAGGCGCCCGCGCTGCCTTCCCTCAGGCCGCCGTGGCGGCGCCCGCCCGCATCTCCATCCGGGTCTTCGCGCGCTGCTCTCCGGGTGCGGCGGCAGGCAACGGCGGTTGCGAGGGCCGGGCCATCCTTGAGGCGGCGGCGAGCAGCTTTCTCCGCGAGCCTGAGGTGGGTACGGCCGGCGAGACGGTGAGCGCGGGGCCGTCGCCATTTTCTTTCCTTCAGACTCGCAGTGGCAGGCAGGCAGGAGGGGAGAGTTATGCACTGGCTCCGCGCGGCCTGAAACCCGTGGGGCCGCCAGGAGCCCTCCCGTGGACGAATGGGTCCGAGGTGGGCGGCGAGCAGAGGCTGCGGGTGCCCAGGACGCGGGCGGGGGAGGGGTGCCGCGTGGCCCTGGCGGCCCGGCCCCAGCCCCCTCCGCTTCCCGCCCAGCTCCTTACCGACGGGGCGGGGGAGGGGGTCATTCTTCACATTCCTTACCCTGCCCCTCCCCCCGCTTCAATCAAACTTGGGGCGGGCGGAAGTTCCGCCCTTTGGCCGATGCCCGTTGGCCGGCGCAGCCTCCTGCTGTGGCGTGACTGGCTGCGGCTGCTGCCAGGTCCTTATGACGTCATTTCCGGTATCAGGTTTGTGGGCCGGGGAGACCTTGGCCTTGGGGGTTGGGATGAAGGAGTGAAGGTAGGAAGTGCGGGGGGAGGGACCGAGCGGGAAGGCGCGGGCGGGGAGGGCGGGAGAGGCGGGGCTGGCTCCTTGCCCCGGCTCGGCCCGGCCAAGTGCGGCCTCCGTCCTGGAGCAGCTGCTGCGGCTGGAGGTCCACTGCAGCGGCCGTCCTTGGTGAGGGGGAGGGGAGCGGGAGAGCGGGAGGAAATTCTATCCCCGGGGATGGGGTTGGAGATTTGCTGCACGGTGTCACCGGAAACAGCTCTGGCATTTTGACTCGACGCTGCAAACTCTTGGAACCGAATGCCTCTCCAAAAGCTGACTAGTAAACTTCCCCAGGCGCGCTCTACCGTGAGCAATGTGGTAACCTTTATGTCCTTGGCCAGCACTGCCCTTCGCTCTTCCAACTTTTTACAGTAGGTTCTGTGTCAGAGGTGATGGTGTGTATTTTACTTAATTTTCAACTTCTGAGATTTAAAAAAAAAGTAGTCTTAAATTATGAAACGGTTAGGAAGCGGAGGAAAAGACCTGGAAACCGAGTTAAAGTCTTGAAGTGCATTAGGAGATTAAGGCTGAGATTTCTTTAACTTTATTGATAACTTTTGCTTTCTTGGCACTCAGTTCCTAAAAGTTAAAAACTTAAATTTAGCGGTCTTCTGAATTTATTTCTATTGGCCTGAGAATCTTGAGATTTTAATAAAAATGTTGAATTCTAAGTTTATATTCTAGAGAATAAAGTTGTTTTTATTCAGATTTTGCTGTTGTATGGCAGTCTGGTTTCCTTAACTATGTTCAGGATGTATGCATAGTTAAGGAACTAACATCTTGGAAATTACTTTGAGTTTTGTGAGGATGTTTTATTTATTATACACAGTTGAAATGTTATTTTGAAATGAAAGACCTTTTTAGAGGATAGACATCTAATTTCAGTTACGACTAGCTTTTAAAGTGTCACTTGGTACAAATAAAGTTGGTGTGGAGAAAATAACTTTTTGAGTAAACTGCAGACACAGTGAGAGGTATATGGTGTTTGCCTTGAAACATGCTTTCACCTTCCCTTCATCCCGTTACCCCCACACTTAATTGAAGTTCTGTGGACTCAAGCATTTTGCAAGTCTGAAAAGTTTAATAACACTCAGTTACTAAAGGGAAAGTTTGTAAATCTCTTAAGTTCAGACTTAGTGAAGAGATAAATGCTAAACAAGATGGTCTCAAATGTTATTTCTTAGAACCTTTTTTCTTTTCTACCATTAACTAGACGTTTCTTGGTTTAGAGTACAGCACCCTAGATTGTGTACCTTTTATTTTAATTGTTAAGATGGTAGGTACGAGTCTTCCTCTCCATAGGAGTTTGTGTTAAGAGCACTAAATCGGTGCTTTATGCTGTGTATTCTGTTGTTGGGTCATGAAATCAGTTTAGTGGGTGGTGATCAGAATTTCAAAAAATGGAAATTAACGGTATGCATGAAATAGTATGTTGGTTTTTCCTACATGCAGGTATTTTCCCACAAGTTACTATTTTCGTGAGTGTCCAAAATATTAAGCACTTTCTTCTAAAGGATATTTTCCTCATTAATAGCACGGTTGTCTCCGAGGGTTGTTGAAAGCAGCCCTGTTTGTATTTACATTCAGTGAAACTGTTCCCTCACTTGAGTTTTTATGAGTTAGGAAATAGATTCACCACCCAGGATCAGCATGTGTTTTAATGATGTAGTACTTTTAATAGCTCAAGATGCTTTTATTTAGACTGGGAAGGATCTTTTCCATTCCATACTATTAATTACCAGGGATTTTCTTCATGTTTAGATGAGAATCAAAGAACTGGATCCCAAGTAATAAGTGGTCAACATTGCCTCATGTAACCTCAGGGCTGGAGCAAAGAAGGCCTGCTCATTTCATGCTTTTTACCTGTGTGGGTGTTCTAAGCATTGCATAATCATTTAAGAGTGGACTTCATTAAATAGCCAGATAGAATGAGAGCCATTATTAAGTTTTTGGTGCTAAGTCTTTGAAATCCAGAGTGCATCTTAACAGTTACAGAACACAATACTTTGAGCTACTTACATTTCAAATGCTCAGTAGCCGTTTGTGGCTAATGCAATTTCAGTGGATTCTTTTTTAGATTTCACTAGCTGAATTTTTACAGTTTAAGATAGCCAGTAATGTCTGTCAAAAGCCTCCTCATGTGTGAGTAAATTTCATCAGATGATTTCTTAGGTTCTTTCTATATAGCAGATTGGAGTATTCTGAGGCACCTGATGGCCATACCTTTGTTGCTTTTGACTTCTCTAGAAATATCTTAAGACATTTTAGATAATTTGTTTTAAAATGACATATGATGGATATGATTTGAGAGCAATTTGTTCTTCCAAATAGTCACCTTTCTGCTTGTCAGTATTGCATTAGCATCACATGAGGGACCAGCCACACCTCTTCCTTCCTTCATGAGAATTACTTGGCCAATTAATGTGCTTACTTCGCGCCTCAGAGGAAACTTTTTCTCTTTGAATTCACGCTTCCACAGTATAGACTATTATCTATTGAGGATACAGGTATGTCAAACACTAAAATTGTCTGGAATCTAGGTGAACTAGAATCTTCCTTCTCTTGACTTGGAAATAGTGTAGACTACAGAGACTTCTCAGCCTGGGAAAGAATAGGAAGGTAGATGATTTTAGAATTGGCAAGTAGTCATGTGTATAATCAGTAAACAAACCAATCACCCAGGTGGCATACACTACCTCATCCAAAATATTTGCAGTTATTTATGATTTGCAGAATTTATTTAATAATGCAAGGGTAGCATAGAATGTATTTGTGTAGTAAGGAAGTTGGTCCAAAATGAGTTTACATCAGGAAACTTAGAAAGGAAACTGAAAATTGACTTGGCATTGGTTACCTTTTTAAAATCTTGCAAAATGTAGATATATTGATTTAATTAATCAGTGAGGGCATCTGAAGTATCTGCTGTGTGTCTTAAGAGTAAATGAAATAGTCCTTTTGGGAAACCTGACCTAGTACTTATCTATTTAAAACTTACCGTGAATCTCAGTGTAGTGTTGCATAGGATAAGAAATTGAGATACTAGAATTGGGTTAACTTCCACTGGAGACAGAAATCTAAAAACTCCATTATCTTGTCAATTAAATATATGGATCACTTCCCATTGCTAGAAATAATTGCTCTTGCTATAAGAATATGTAAACTAATGTAAAGGATAGGAAATTAAACTTTTGGAGAAACATTTTAGTTCAGAGTTGAAACTCTTAATTGGTGTTAATTATTTTTAAGGTAGTGTATTTCTGCTTGTGAATTAAGTTGGAATATTTAAGAATTTAGAAGCAATTTTTAAAATGCATTTTAAAAATTAGGAATTTTTTTTGTTTGTTTTTGGCACTGTAGATTGAACTCGGGGGCACTCGACCACTGAACCACATCCCGAGTCCTGTTTTTTTGTGTTTTATGTAGAGACAGGGTCTCACCGAGTTGCTTAGCATCTCACCGTTGCGGAGGCTGGCTTTGAACTCGCGATTCTCCTGTCTCGCGATTCTCCTGTCTCGGCCTCCCTAAGTGCTGGGATTACAGGCTTTTGCCACCGCGCCGGGCCAGGAATGTGTTTTTAAACGTTCTCACTACAAAAGAATAAATACACAAGGAATGTGTACGTTAATTAACTTGATTTAGCCATTACATAATAAGTGCATATTTGAAAACAGGTACCATAAAATATGTCATTTGTCAATTTAAAACAACTTAAAAACCAGTTACAAAGAAATAAAATTAGAAAAGGGAATGTGAGCAGACATTTTATAGCCATATTGGATAAAAATGTAGATGTAGATAAATTTATTCATAATTAATAAGTAAAATTGCCTCTTAACAGTTTTAAGTAAATATTTGTGACTGTCAGTATATCTGGGAAGGTAAGATTACCCACTTAAGCCACTTTTCTCTAATTTATTAAGAGCAGTTGCCGTTTATTGGTGTAATTCTGGCTCTGTAAGTTGCTTTGTATATTTTCCTAACCTTTACAAGGACTCCATAAGGTGTGGATGTTACAGTTCCCCAAATGGAGAGCAGAGAATTCCAGGTATCCCAAGAACATAACCACTAAATAGCTGCTTGGCCTCACAGCCATTGCTCTTAACCCCTTTGTTTTCCTGGCCTGCTCAGCTGAAAATGAGTTTCTTTTGATACATTTTATATACACTGAATTTTTTTTTTCAATGGCCATGATTTTGGGGGAGGGGGACACAGACTGGGGATTGAACTCAGAGGTACTCAATCACTGAGCCACATCCCCAGCCCTTTTTAGAATTTTTATTTTGAGACAGTGCCTCAGCCTCCCAAGCCTGTGGAATTACAGGCGTGCATCCCTGTGCTTGTCAGTTGCCATAATTTTGATAGTTATATCTACAGATTGAGATAGAATGTGAATAAGGATAGATGATGAATAAAAAGTTATCAGTTTCTTTAAAAAAGAATTATCAGGAAAATCAGTTTTTGATAGTTTTAGCTAATAACTGCCTAGGCATGTATACAGAGGTCTAAAGATTACATGGTATGTCTAAAGACATAATAGAGAGCGGGGAGTCAAACCAGGTTCTGATTCTGAAGTACCTTTTAACTATAGACAGAAAAATCATGAAAGATTTTCAACTTAACTGGTCTTCCCACTTTCTTTAGTGTCCGAGAATTGTATGGTTGTGATCAGTGTTTGTGTTAGTTAGGGTTTTTACTTAACTTCACTTTTATATGAACATTTCCAATGGGTTCTCATCCATAAATTCTAGGGTAGGAGTTGTGTTCTTTTTTTTCTCTGAACTTGCTTAATCGAATGTTACCTCCCCTCAGCTTTACTATTTTTTCAACATATTCTAACCAGCACTTTTTAAACTGCTGTTTTGGAACTCTTGTATCATAAAATCAATTTATGAACATAATTAAATGGAGGAATTAGGGTTAGTATTGATTGGTGAACAATGTTTTCTATTAGTGTTAGGTATGCAGATGTGAGTTATTTAAAAATATATTTTTCTTGCTGTGGGTTGTGGAAAGGTGGATAACTGTTCTAATGAATAGTGATGCTATACAGTAGATACTGTCCCCTCAAATGCCCAACTCTTGGATTATTTTGGTATACACTTTATCTTAAAATTAAGATTCTTGTTAATAGTCCTTGGTATGTTCATTACTAGATTGCTTTTTGATACTCATTTGCATTGCTGGATTGAGAAGTATAAAGTGAGCTTGCTGTAGTTGGCAAGATTGAAAAAGAATGCATTTTTAGGGGCTGGGATTGTAGCTCAGTGGTAGAGCGCTTGTCTCGCATGCGTGAGGCCCTGGGTTCGATCCTTAGCACCACATACAAAGCAATAAAATAAAGACATTGTGTCCATCTACAACTAAAAAAAAATTTAAAAAAAAATGCATTTTTAGAATGTTTAAAAATTTGGGGTGGGGTTTAGCTTAGTGGTAGAGCACTAAGCATCCAGGAGGGCCTGGGATTTGATCTCCAGCACTGCAGGGAGGGGAAAAAAGCACGGTTGTTCTTCCCAGGACCAGACGCATGCTGAAGCTACATGCCTGGCCCCAAACCTGATTTAATTGGTTGAAAGTTGAGTATTAGAATAGAGGACAATGCTGGTTCTGAGGAGAGATTTTGGCTTAATAGATGCTTGACTTTTTTGGGACAGTTGTCTGCAAGTTTATACTCAAGGTATATAACCTGGAGTTTTAGAATTGAAATGGATTTAGGTATCTCATAGCATGTTTGGAGATCCAGTGCTGCCTTCTCAAATTTGGGGCAAGTTATCGAACAGCTCAGCACCAGTTTTCACCTAGAGATAATGGAAGGTGGGGCTTAACATCTGTTGAATTTGTGGTAAATCATTCACCTTACAGATTATTTTATCCAACATATTGATACTATAACTAAGAAAGCTGAGAGGTTAGGAAGATTGAATTATTTGTATAAGGTTTTGCTGGTGGTGAGTATAGGGGCAGGATTTGAACTGATTTTTGTTTACTACAAGTAAGTAATGTTCCTGTGAACATTTGTCTGCCAAGTGTGTTCAGTTCTGTTGAGTATGTACTCATGAATGGAATTGCTCGGTCGTAGTGAAGTGTTTTTACTCAACTGGTTCTGACCAACACTGCACTGTTTTCTAACTTGAACCAGTTCTCCATCTCTGGGCACTAGTTCAGTTTGATTCTGATACTATCTGGAGTTAGCCCAGACTGCACAGGTTAAGGGCACGTACAATCCCACAAGACTTCTTCATTTTCAGGTTCTAGTTTTGAGTTTTAGGGTACATTACCTGAACTTTTGACCTACTTGCTATAACTTAAGGGGCTTTGTGTAATTCCTTCCTCCGGCTTTATTATTTTCTAGAATGGCTCTCAGAACCCAGAAAGGCATTTTTTGGACCATCACTGGTTTATTATAAAGGATAGAAATTAGCAGGAGGTACTGTGAGACCCAGAAGCATTCTTGAGCATAGGAGGAGCTTCTGTTCCTGAGGAGTTGGGATTGTTTTATCTTCCTATCATGAGGATGTATTTGCCAGCTCAAATCTGTCTACATCGTCATTGAGGAGTTTTTAATAGTGGTTTCAGCACCTGGGTCTCATTGATTACATCACGGTCCATTGGTTGGCTCTCCAGCTCCTCTCCCCTCTCTTCTGAAGATTGAGGAGTGGGTCTAAACAGTTCAGCCTGGTCTTTCTGGTGACCAGCCCTCACCCTGAAGCTATCTAGGGGTTTCAGTCACCTCATGAACATTTTGGGGGCGGATACTGGGGATTGAACTCAGGCACTCAACCACTGAGCTACATCCCTAGTCCTATTTTGTATTTTATTTAGAGACAGGGTCTCACTGAGTTGCTTCGTGTTTCACCTTGCTGAGGCTGGCTTTAAACTCAGGATCCTGCCTCAGCCTCCTGAACTGCTGGGATTACAGGCGTGCACCACTGTACCCAGCCCTCATTAGCATTTTTAAGAAATCATTTGGGAGATTGGAGGGTATTAGGAGATACATGCTAAGAACACCAACTGGAATTAGGACCAATTGTATTTCTTGTATCATATGTGGTAACTGTTCAACTTTTTTTTTGTGCTGGTGCTAGAAATTGAACCCAAGAGCGTTCTGCCTCTGCCTCAGAGCTCCAGCCTTTTAAAAATTTATTTTTAGATAGGGTCTCAAGGCAGACTTGCCTCAAGGCAGGCAGGCCTGGAATTTTGAGATCCTCAGCCTTATGGGTAGCAGGGATTACAGGTGTGCACCTTCATGCCCAGCTCTGTTGAACTTTTTGGTAGTGGGCTTGGAACCCAGGGGTGCTTTATCACTGAGCTAGCTACATCCCCAATCCTTTTTATTTTTTATTTTTTTTAGTTGTAGATGGACACAAATATCTTTATTTTTATGTAGTGCTGAGGATCGAACCCAGTGCCTCACACATGCAAGGCAAGCACTCTACCACTGAACTACAATCTCAGCCCCCCTTTTTATTCTTTGAGGCACAAGTTGCCGAGGGTCAAGTTGCTGGGGCTAGGCTTGAATTTAAGATCTTACTGCTTCAGCCTCATGAGTCACAGGGATTACAGGTGTGTGCCACCATGCCTGGCTGTTTAATGAACTGCTGAACTGTTCTTCAGAGCAGCTGCATCATTTCACAGTTCCACCAGAAATTGAGGATTCCATTTTCATTTTTGCCAACACATGGTTATCTTTTTGATTATTAGCCATTTTTGTGGATATGAAGTGATATCTCATTGATTTGGGGTTGCATTTCCCTAATGGCTGATGAACAATGTTGAGCCTGTATTCATAGACTTGCTATTTCAATGTTTGTAAGCCTTATCTTCTTTGATATACCTATTAAACCTCTTTGCCTTTCACTAAGTTAGGTAATTTGTCCTAAGTTGTTTTTGTGTATGATGTGCTGTGGTCATTCTTTGATGTGGATATGCTGTTGCCCCAGCACTATTGGCTGAAAAAACTATTCTTTCCCTGTTGAATTGTCTTGGTGCGCCACTGAGCCTATTTTATATATATATGGATTTATTTCTGGATTTGATATTTTACTTCATTGAGCTGTATCTTTATGTTTACATGTTTGAAATTTTAAAGTGGGTATTTTGTTACTAAGTCATTGCCAAATAAATGCCTTTTTTCAACATTAATTTTAGTGTCCACTTGAAATCTTTGTGGTAGCTACCTTTTCAGTATGAAGTCTGTCAGTTGAATTAGTAAGTAACAGGTTTTAGATAAATTGGGAGTAAGGTTTTGATCGTAAAACAACACGGGTGTCACGTTGCTTGGCTCAGTTTTGTACAGTGTTAAATATCTTGGACTGTGATCCCATCCTCACACCACTTTTCTAACTAAAGGAAGAATCCTGACCCTGACACAGATGTGGATTGATGGTATCTTTGATTTTTTTTTTTTTTTTGCTAGTAAGATCATTTAGTGTTTGCTTGTATGGAATAAACAAGTGGGTTCCATTGAAAATTAGTTTCTCCTTGTGTCTGTTGTTTTATCATTGCTTAGTATGTTAGTGCAGTTGTTCATGGATTATGTATGATGTGTAGGGCTTTTAGATTTTGAGGTAGTAGGATTTTGTCAGAAGCTTTTGTATTCCTTTGTAATTTTTTGTTTCTCACAGAAAGGTACGTGTAATTCCAGTGGTTGAGGAGGATTGCGTGTTCAAAGCCAGCCTCAGCAATTAAGGGATGCGCTAAGCAACTAACTCAGTGAGATTCTGTCTCTAAATAAAATACAAAAATAGAGCTGGGGATGTAGCTCAGTGGTAGTATGCCCCTGAGTTCAATCCCTGACACCCCCCCCCCCCCAAAAAAAAGGAAAGATAAGTGATTTAATGAATTTTGTTTGTAGCAAGTATCCTTTATTTGAAATGCTTGGGACTGGATGTTTTATGGATTTTAGAATATTTGTATATATAATGAGATGTCTTGGGGATGGGATCCAAGTCTAGACAGAAAAGGTATACACCTTATACACACAGCCTGAAGGTAATTTTAGTGTGCATGTTTTTTAAAAAATATTTTTAGTTGTAGATGGGCATAATACCTTTATTTTATTTATTTTATGTGGTGCTGAGGATTGAACCCTGTGCCCTTGCCACATGAGAGGCAAGCACTCTACCATTGAGCTACAACCCCATCCCAGTGTGCATGTTTTGACTGTTCCTCAGCACATGAAGGCAGATGTGAAGTTTCCACTTGTCTCATTATGGTGCTCCAAAATTCAGATTTTTGGTTTAGGAATGCTCAACCTGTGGTAATGAGATGGTGCAAAGGTGGTGGTTTGAGTACTACAAATACATGGTATTGGGAGTGATTCAGGTAACCAAGCATTTTAAGTAATAAAAAAAATACAAAGAAATGAAAGCCAGTATAGATCATATAAAATGTTTAGTTAAACTTCATGTTCAAATTAAGGGAATGAAAGAGGTCTAATACTTCTTTTTTGCCCCATTACACAGGAAACCAGAATTACTGAAGAGAAAGCCTTTCCATGGTGCTCAGCTGTGGTTCCTCTTCAACATTCACCCTGGATGTGTTCTTCACTGTGGGATGAGGTAGTAGGTTGTATAGTTTTAGGGTCACACCCACCACTGGGAGATAACTATACAATCTACTGTCTTTCCTAAGGTGATAGAAAAGTCTGCATATTCAGTCAGCCTTACAGAAAACGTCAATAACTAATTGTACGATGTTTAAAATTGATTTGTCTAAAAAAGAATGTTTATGGTGTTCAAGTTATTTCAGAGATTAAAAGTCTTTACTAGGTAGATTGTATGGAAATGGGGATACTTTTTGCTTATTGTCTCATTTCTGTGTTAAAATGTTTTATTTTGATTGATGCTGATGAAATTTTCTTTTAAAATCGTGCTCTTCATTCCAGAAGATAAGATTGCTCTATCAGAGTGAGGTAGTAGATTGTATAGTTGTGGGGTAGTGATTTTACCCTGTTCAGGAGATAACTATACAATCTATTGCCTTCCCTGAGGAGTAGACTTGCTGCATTATTTCGTTTTTATCTAGATGATGTTAAAACTTGGATGAATTAATTTTGACTTTTGTATTTACAGTTGTCAGTTAATTTTATCTACAGTAGACACTGTGATCTTTTAATTTTCACATATGGTGTATTTCAGAAATTTTGAAATTAAGCAAAAATCTCTGGAGAAATGTATCCTTCAGGAAACCTTTAAAGAGGACCGGTTCCTTTTGGAATGTAGGTTCAATGCCTGGTATACATGTCTAGGGTGAGATCTGGGTTGGTGTAAAGGTACCAACTGGAAGGACACTGTTTGAGGTAAATTGGAGTCAGGTTGATTATTTCATTCCTACTTTGGGGTTTTGAGTAGTTTTGGAGAATGCTATATAATCACTGCTGCATTGATGTATTGATTTGCACAGAATTTATTCACTGTCCTGAAAAAGAAGAGATGGACTTTGGGTTCCACTTTTTTTCCCTGGCAAGTTGCTAAGAAAGCCTGAAGTAGTTCTTTATTCATAAATGGGGGTCATCCAAAACTGTTAGATAGGAAAATCTTTGTGTGTTGCTTTAAAAAAAGACAAAAATATTAGAAAACACTAATTGAATTTGTTTAGCATTCATAGAGGCCCATGTTTCAGCTTTCTTTCTAGTGGCCAAACCATATGCTTCCTTGGATGATATACTCAAGCTAGACTAAGAGCTCCATTTCAAATGCTTGCTCTGCAAACGATTTTATTTTTGGGAAGACAGGGAAAAGAGGTAAAATGTGACAGGGAGAAGTCACCTTTTCAAAGATATTTTCATTTTAGTTATCTTAGCATCTTAGATAATTACAGTGTAGTGCCATTGGTGCCAACATTAATTAATTTAGAGGGGACATGAAAACTCTTGGACATGAAAACTCCTGATGTTTCGTCCTGGATCATATTTATGCTTATTTCATCTCTGGCATGTAGATGAACACTTGTATGGAGAATTGGTCATGTTCCAAACTGGATGTGTAAACACTGGGGGGGAAACTGACGTTCTTAGGCCTAGTCTCTGTTAAGTTGCTAATATACCTAACCCACCTGCTGAGTATGTGACAAGTATAGTCATGGAATTTTATGGTTTTCTGTCAGGTGCCCCTCCAGTGTGGATATCTACTACTATACACTTGGAAACTTCAGTGAGGTCTGGAGAAAAATGTGTTTATGTATATTGTCAGTTACATTAGGGCTTGTTTCGTGTTCTTATTAGCTGAGCAGAGAAAGTGGGTCAGATTGTGAAGAACTGGTGTATTTTGTAAATATAATTAAAAGGTACCTTTATGGGGAGAGAGTGACAGTCTCTGAAAAGCTTTTTAAGGGCAGCAAAAATGACGACTATAGTACTTCTGTTTACTGTAATTCAGGGGCCAAGGAGGGACTTCCTGGCTGTGATTCTGAAATGTGACTTCTCAAGTCATAATTTCTTCCAGTTGGTAGGTGTCAAGCAGGATTTATATACAATATTTAATCAAGAGAGGCTGGAGGTTTTATGAAATTTGATACTTGAATTTTGGTGATTAAATGTCTTAAGTAATCCCCAGTACCATAAACAAAACAACATTTCAAAAGCTGAGGCTTAGTATGTGGTAGGTTGAATTAGAGGACTGGCTTGTATCCTTTCTTGTTTTTAACTTTTAGTTGTGTTTTTAAGCAAATACTGTTATGACTTACAGAAAAGTCATACGGCTAATAACTTTAAAAGCATTAGTGAAAGAATTCCAGTTGGTTGAATTTGAAACAGTTGAAAGAATATGGCCTAATTTAACAGGTTATTTTGATGTGCACCTGCCAAATAGAAGACCAGCAAGAAAAAAATGGGTTCCTAGGAAGAGGTAGTAGGTTGCATAGTTTTAGGGCAGGGATTTTGCCCACAAGGAGGTAACTATACGACCTGCTGCCTTTCTTAGGGCCTTATTATTCCACCATACCCTGTTTCCTTGCTTTGCTACCTTGCTTTGGTGTAAGCAGACTTCTTCCTGTAGGTTTTCTCAAATGAAAACATTGCAGGAATACCAAAGACAGCAGTGTTTGCATAGTGTTCTGTAAACAGCAACATGGTGCCAACATTAATTACTGACAGTCAACTAATGAGAATTTGAGAATTGTGAAGTATACTTAGTTGCTTTTATGTTTCACTTTGGTCACTGGAAGGTGTTGGAAAGCAAAGTTTTTGTTATTTTTGCTCAAGCGTCCCTTTCTCTAAAGGCTAGGTCACTGTCAGCTATTCCCCTCTCTGTAGCCACCTCATTATGTCTGAGGAGAAAGCATTTAACAAAACTGTTGAACTAGAAAAATATTTCCTTCATTGTGTTTGTGAATGTCTTACAAAGTTTCTGGGTTTCTTTGTGTTCTGGATTTAAAATTTGGTGCTGTTCTTAAGATAGTATTTCATAGTGTGAGACTCAATAATCTTATTGATACGCTCATTATGTATGTAACCCTGTGATTGAATCTGTTAAATGTATGCGAGGACTAGAAAATTCTAGTACTTGAATGAAAATGGTTGTCATGATAGTGGAGTTGTTATAATTTAAGACATGTCTTTTCAATATAAAATTATGTAATCTAAAACTTGTGCTTTTAAAATTATTCCATTATGTACTTGCTAACCCTGCAATTTAAATACTAATTCTGTATTTAAATTTATTTTAGGATCTGTTACATTTCATTTTTCATTAGTAGGCATTTGATGATTGTATTATCATTCACATGTAAATAAAGCTAACTGAAGCAATGTCTAGCTGTTCTGTCTTTGTTAACACTTGTGACTTCATACACACAACTATATTTGCCTGCTTTCTTAATTCTCCTTTGACTCTGCTGGAGCAGTCACTATTTTGCAGAAACTATTTTCGTTATCCTTTTTCATTTCCCTAGTCTGGTTCTAGTATTTACTATATGAGGTGTGGTGCAAAGTCTGGGGTGTGTGCATTAGCATCCCAAGGGTACCTTTACTTTTTCCTCAACTGTTTTGAGCAGTAATATATTTAAAAGACTACAGAATGAAAAGGTTGAAAGGGAGTTCAGTGGTTTCCTATCTGCTCCTCTGCTGCCTAGCTTTTTGTCTTTTTAGAGAATGCTCAGTGAAAAGGAATAGGGTTATGGTATGTTATATTCTCGACCACCTGGGGTTTCAAATTTCCTTTCTAAATTGAGAGTTGGGTAAAGTTTCTAAGGCACTTTATATGCTGCAATTGTTTAAAACATATTCTTTAAGAGATTTCAGTAGAGTGGCAAACCTCTTAATTTCCTGTGCACTGATTTAAGGTAACGCACAGGAGCAAGGTGAGGAAATTAGAACTCTTTAGTGAGATTGAGGGTGATTTTAAATCAATATTCCAAATATTCTCCCTAGTTTTAACTTAAAATATATCTAACCATTTTCTTTAAACAAAAAAATTTTTTTTTAGTTGTAGATGGACACAGTGCCTTCATTTTGTTTACTTATTTTTATGTGGTGCTGAGGATCGAACCTAGTGCCTCACATGCTAGGCAAGGGCTTTACCACTGAGTCACAATCCCAGCCCTCTAACCATTTTCCTTATTACAAATGAGCCCTCATTTTTTCTCTAACTCGTTTTTCAGGATCTGTGCTCCCATTTTGTTTCCCTCCAACCTTGCTTTACTCTTGGTTATGGGTGGAGGGAGGCTGGGAGAGGGGCTGAGGAATCCTTTTGGGGTTGGATGTGATATTCTCAGCAATGTTTGTTGATTGAATAGCTGACTTGATAAGTGTCTGCATTCTGATTACTTGGGATTATGAAATCCTATTTGCTTGAAACCCATAACTTAAAATTTTGGTTTTATCTAAAATTTTTCTTTAAGAAAAAGTATGGGGGCAGAGTAATGACATTGAACTGCTAGTAACATCAGGAGGGAAAAAAAAATAGGGTGGTTTTCTGCCATTCCTGGCATATGGTTTCCACTCTCGGGGTCACCTCTTTGTCATAATATGACTGCTTTAACTGGCTTGTTTTGTTCTTTTTGGAGGCATGCCTATGTAAGGAAAAGCCCAGAAGGCACATTTTAATCTTTAAACCTATTTAAAGAAAAATTGTCTAAGAAATGTCACCTAGTGACTTTAGAATCATTTTAGACTAGGCTGGAGGAAGGCTGGGAAGTGTCCCGGCAGGGTAGGTTTCCACTAGTAATGAAGAAGGAGAAAGTGTGCAAGTTAACTATATGAGTGGAGGGCATTAGGGGAAAATCTCTAAAGACGACAAGCAGGCTCTTTAATTGGTGGCCTCTATTGGGCAGGGTGGGCCTCTGCCACCCCTGGGCTTGATGAAAAATTCTTAATGGAGTTATGAGATTTAGAAAGCCAGGAAGGGGAGTGGGGGTGTACAAAAAGCCAGTTAAAGGGAGACCTCTCATTTTTGGACTCTACAATGTGTTACCCCTGGCCCAGGGCCTGGCAGACCCCTGCTGCAGAGGAACACTCATCTGGGCCTGCGTCACTGCCAGCTGCAGTGCAGGCCTAGGGTACATGCCTGAGACACGAGGGGTCAGTAGTTGGGATTCTCAGATTGACCCAATTGTCACTGGGGGGCCAGTGGACTGCCTATCTGGCCTCTTTCCCAACTTTGGGCAGTACAGTATAGAGCAGGATTCCATCCATGAGGGGATGGGGTGAGAGGGAGAGGATAGGACCGGGAAGTGATCTTAGGAACTTGGTCGTATACTGGTGAAACAGATGGGCCCTATCTCCAGTACAAGGGCCATGGATGAAACCTCTGGACCTGCACCTGTGCCAGGTGTAGACCTGTGGCCTCAGACTAGTATTCTGGCCAGCATCACCTGTGGTTAGCAGCAGTCTGGGGCCATCAGTATACCACAAAGCAGCATAGCATGGAGGGAGTATCTGCTTAGGGAAGAAAAAGGGAAATGCCAAGTTGTATAACCCTGAGGTCAGTCCTACAGTGTGGCCCAGAACCAAGATCCTCTTGTGCCTGATCACTGGCATGTGACTGGACAAGGTATGGCCAGCTCCAGGCAGAGGCTTGAGGTTTTGGGGTGGTGGGGAATGAACTGCCCTTTTTGGCTCTTCCTCAGTTCATGTGAATGATTCACCAAACTTGGGCGTGGGGTGTCCTCTAGTGTTAAAGAGTGACAACCTATTAAGTGCAGACTCGCAGAAGACAAACCAAGGGTGCCATCTAGTGCTGAAATAGCAGAACAGACCACAGGCTCAGACTATTAAATAAACAACCTGCTTAGAATTTCAGGGAGGATAGGCAAAAAACAAACAAAAAAACAGATAATGAAGACTAAAGTAAATGCTGAATCCTTCAATGTGCAGATGACTGCATGCCAACAAACCAAGAACTTTTAGGAAACTGACCTCATCTGATGGATAAAATCAGGTATCAGAAACTGACCATATAATAACCAGTGCAAGCTATAAGAGAATTCAGGATAACTGTTATTAAGGAAACTCAGTTTCAAGGAAACAAATGATTAAGTGTTCTTTTTGGGGGGGTAGGGTACCAGAGATTGAACTCAGGGGCGCTCAACCACTGAGCCATATCCCCAGCCCTGTCTTGTATTTTATTTAGAGTTAGAGTCTCATTGAGTTGCTCAGGGCCTCACTAAGGTGCTGAGGCTGGCTTTGAACTCATAATTCTCCTGCCTCAGCCTCCCGAGCCGCTGGGATTACAGGCAAGCATCACTGCACCTGGCTGTTGCAAGTGTTCTATCAGAGAAACTTGGCAGAATGATTGGAAATTATCTTTTTTAAAACCAGAAATCCTTAAGTGGTAACACTAAGTGAAATTTAAAGTGCAGTAGGAGGGAATAGCTCACACGGGTGAAAGAACCAGTAAACTTAGGCTATTTGAAAATATACAGGGGGAAATAAATTGAAAAAAGAAGACAGCTGATAGGATGGCATTAAAGGAGCAAATATTTGGATTATTAAGATGCAAGAAAGTCTTGGGAATGCTAAAGGGACAGAAAACTTACTCAAAGGGGAGAATAACAGGAAAATTCCCAAACCTAGGGAAAGATACAAATATCCAGGTGTGGGAAGATCAAAGGCTACCACCGTGCAGATTTAATTCAACCAAGTCTAACCCAAGGCATTATAATGAAGCTCAAAAGGATGAAGATAAAGTGAGGATTCCCAAAGCAGCAAGAAGAAATAACACGAGTGTTCTGCCACAGACGTCATAGCAGAAACTAGAGGTCGGGAGGGAGTGACAGGAGATTTTCATAGTGCGGAAGGAAAAAAACTGTCAACTAAGAATACTGTATCTAACATTGAAATTATTCTTTGAATTTCAGAATTGTTATTTTTATTATGTTACACGGATTCTGAAACATTAAAGTTATTCATAGCTTTAAAACACACTTTACCCAGCAAAGCTGTCCTTTATAATTGGAGAAAAGACATTCCCAGACAAAAGTTGAGAGAATTTATTACCACCATACCTATCCTCCAAAAAAACAAACAAAAAAACCCCCACAAGAGTTCTTAAAGTGAAAGATGCTGGTGAGTAAGAAGAAAACATCAGAGAATATAAAACACTGGGAAGAATAGCTTTACACAGACATTTAGAATGCTCAATATTGTAGATATGGTGCTAAAACATTTTTTAAAAAGTTTCAAATAACTCTATTTATGGTGTGATTGTTTGATACTATTATGTCATTGCTGTTGATCTTTCATGCTCCCTGATTTAAAAATTAAACATCATAGATATATATGTATAGGTAAAAAATTATATTTAGGGTTCAGCATGATCTACATTTCAGGCATACACAGAACATCTTGGAAAGTGTCCCCCACAGATGAGTGGGGACTACTGTACTCATTCAACAGAGTAACACTATCTTCTTTTAAAAAATTCTTTGAATTATGATTGCATTAACATTTTCTAATCTTAAGCACATATTTGCAGAGATGATTTCTCTAAAATTTCCTACATGAATGCTATGTATAGTGCTTTTTTTTGGTTACTAGATAGTTTATTTTAGTGTTAATTTCTGTGAGATTTTGACAGTTGACTTTAAATGGCTGAATGGAATATCTTTATATATTTTAAAAATTATAACAAATTGATGAGTTTGTGACATTTCCATATATACAGATATTGTGCTTTGATCATATTACCCTATTACTCTCCTTAGACCTCCCCTTTTCCTCCCCTACTCCTTAGTCCCTTCTGTTTCCTACCAGTCCCTCTACTGCTTTCAGGTCCCCCTCTTCCCCCCAGTTTCCATGTATGAAAGAACATGAAATACTTGTCTTTCTGTGTGTCTTCTTTCACTTAATACAGTGACCTTCACTTCCATTCATTTTCCTGCAGATGACATGATTTCATTTTTCATAGCTGAATAATATATAATACTCCATGTGTATACGTACCATATTTTTTTATCCTTTTATCTGTTGTTGAACACCTAAACTAATACCATAACTTGGCTATTTTGAGTAGTGCCACAGTAAACATGGGTATGCAGCTATCTCTTTTGTATGTTGACTTCATTTCCTTTAGGGATACTCAGCAGTGTTATAGCTGGATCATATGGTAACTGTTTTGTTTTGCTCCCCCCACATACACTGGGGATTAAACCCAGGGCCTTGTGCATGCTAGGCAAATGATCTACCACTAGGCTATAAAAACTGCACTTTAAAAACTTCTTTTATTTTGGGACAGGTTCTCATGAAGTACCCAGATTGGCCTCTACACTTGCAGTGCTTTTCATCCACTGAGTAACTGGGATTACAGGCATGTACCATCACCTCTGGCCCATATGGTAATTCTAGTTAGCTTTTTGAGGAATCTCCGTACTGTTTTTTTATAGAGGCTGTATTCACATTGTTTTCCCTTTACATTCTCACCAGCATCTCATCTCATCTCATCTCTTCTGTTCTTCCTCCCACCTCTTTCTTTCTGATAATAGTCATTCTGACTGGGGTGAGATGAATTTCATTATAGTTTTGGTTTATATTTCCCTGTTGCCTAAAGATGTTGAGCATTGTTTTCATGTATTTATTGGCCATTTGTGCCACCTTTTTTGAGAAGTCTATTGAGATGTTTGGCCTACTTATTATTTGGATTATTCTTTTAAATTTTTAGAGTTCTTTATATATTGTAGATATTAATCCTGTCAGATGACTGGCTAGCAGAGATTCTTCTCATTTTGTAGATTGTTTATTTAGTTTGTTGATTGTTTGCTATGCGGAAGATTTTTAATTTGATGTAATCTCATTTGTCAATTCTTGCTTGTATTTCCTGAGGTATTTGAATTCTATTTTAGGAATCATTGCTTGTGCCAGTATCTTCAAGGTGTTACCCCAGTTTTCCTCTAGTAGTTTTAAAGCATCAGGTATTACATTTTGGTCTTGGATTCATTTTGAGTTGATGGAGGATAAAGGCAGAGATCTAGTTTGAATCTTCCGCATGTTGATATCCAGTTTTCCCAGCACCATTTGTGGTTTTTGGCATGCTCATTGAGAATGAGATGGCTGTAGATGTGTGGGTTTATTTCTGGGTTCTGCATTCTATTCCATTTGTCTGTGTCCCTGTTTGATGCCAATACCGTTCTGTTTTTTCCCTCCCATGGCTCTGTAGTATGTTTTGAAATCAGGTATTGTGGTACGTACCCACTTTATTCTTTTTGCTCAAAATTGCTTGGGCTATTTGGAGTCTTGGGCATCTATGTGAATTTTAGGATTTTTCTAGTTTTGCAAAGAAAGTCATTTATGTTTTCATGGGGATTGCAATGAAACTGTACATTGTTTTTGGTACTATGACCATTTTAATGGTATTGATTCTCCCAGTCCATGAACACAGGAGGTCTCCCGTCTTTTAGTGTCTTCCTCAATTTCTTTAGTGTTTTATAATTTTCATTGTACAGGTCTTTTATCTCCTTGGTTTTGTTTATTCCTAGTTTTTTCTATTTTTGAGGCTATTGTGAATGGAATTATTTCCCTGACTTCTTTATCAGAGAGTTCATTGTATAGAAAAACTACTGATTTTTACATGTTTACTTTGCATCCTGCCACTTTGCTGATTTTTAAAAATCCGTTGTACGAATCTTTTGATCCTCCTGCCCCAGCCTCCCGAGTACGGGGATTACAGGCATGCACCACTGCGTCTGGCCCCTGTAGACCTTTTTGTGGCGTGGCAGAAGTTGGAGTCACACAAGCCCTTGTTGCTAAACAGGCTTCAGCAGTTTGTGTGCCACCGAGGCAAGTGCATACTTTGTCCAGAAGCCTTCAGTCTGTGTGCACTAGCAGTTTCGGGAAATATTGAAGTTGCAGGACTCCCCAGTCTGTCTCTGAGAGTGGGGGAAGATAAACCCCTGAGTTATCCACTGGTGTGGAGGTGGGCAGAATGGGTGTTTGTGCTCTCAGACTTGGCCCCTATGTGAAACCACACAGGATTGGTATCATTCTTGGTCACAGAGGGTGGGACTGTCAACTTCTGAGCCCTCCAGTCCCTTCCTGTCACAGCCCACACTCTCCACTGCTTAAACCTCTCAGCAGGTTTGTGACTGACACTTCCCTGTCCGACACTCCATGAATGTCACATATGGCCTTCTCTAATACAGATGCTGTGGTGGGGTAGCTCAAAAGACCCTGAATTATTTTTGTTTCACGTTATTGATCCCCAGGGCAGTTTAGTCTTTAACAATAGGTTCCTTCTTGGAGTGATTATAGCACTCTGTGAGTGTGCTGAGCAGTGGAGTGAATCTCTAAAGTTAGCTTGTGCATGAGGAGTCGCTAGTCATTTCAAGTCTGGATTTAAAGTTTACAAGAATCCTATTTTTCTCCCACGGTTAGGATTGCCAGTCTGCTGTTACCATCAGGGCTGTCTTCATTCCTCGGCTTACCTTAAGCTTGTAGCATCAGGTTCCTTTCCCCCAACTAGAGAGCTGGGGCTGAAGTTGCCAGTTCCTTTGTACTTTTTTCTGAGTCTCCTTTCTGCTTCTCCATGCTGTTTAGGTTTCCTATCACTTCTTTATTGGTTCCTAGAATTTGTTATCACTTTTTCTCCTTGGAATCCAGTTTCTTCTTTGTTGCCCTGACTTATTGTAGAATTACGTGACGGGTACTTCTATTCTGCTGTCTTCCCGTAAGTCAACCATTCATATTTTTGGTGCAAAGACTGGGAAGCAAAACTTATTAAAATACCAATAGCTATATTAATATGTTAAGAGACAAGCAATATAGAAAGATGTTAAATGACAGTTCAAAATTTGGGGAGGCATGGAGTGTAGAATTGTAAAAATCTTTTTTTTTTTTCCTATCTTGGCAATCAGTGTCAGGTTGTTATTTCAGTATATCTTTTGATCAAGACTTTTTTGTATACCACATGGTGACCATAGTGCAAAATTCTGTTCTGTAATAAGCACACCAAAAAAAAACCAAAAAACAAAAAAACCCCACAACCAAAAACAAAACAAGGAATCACAATCCACCCCTAGAGTAAATCAGTTAGCCACAAGAAAGACTCTTAAGAGTAGAAGGAAAGGAAGAAAAACTAGACGAGTAACAAAATGACAGTAATGAGGCCTTACCTATCAATAATTACCTTACATATGTAAATGAATTAAATTCTCCAATCAAGACATTGAGTAACTGAATAGGTTAAAAAAATTCAAGTATAAGATGCAAGAAATGCAATTCACCTCCAAGAACTTGCATAGATTGAAAGTGAAAAAAAGTGAATAAAGAAATCCCATGTGAACAGGGAAAAAAGAAAGGAGCAGCCATGCTTCTGTCAGATAAGACGAAATCAAAACTACTAAAAGGAGACAAGTCATTAAACAATAATATGGTCAATTCAGCAAAAGGAAATAACATGGATCCAGTGTCAAAACACCCAAGTTATGTAAAGAAAATATTAATAGACCTAAGTGGAGATAGGCTCCAATATAATATTAGTAGCAGACTTTAATGCCCTACTTTCAACAATGGACAGAAAATCAACAGAGTTAAACTGCACCCTAGTTCATGTGGACCTAACAGACATCTACAGAATATTTCACCCAACACCTGCAGAATACCCATTCTTTTTTTTTTTTTTTGGTACTGGAGATTGAACTCAGGGGCACTCGATGACTGAGCCACATCCCCAGCCCTATTTTGTGTTTTATGTAGAGACAGGGTCTCACTGAGTTGCTTAGCGCCTCACCATTGCTGAGGCTGGCTTTGAACTCGCGATTCTCCTGTCTCAGCCTCCCTGAGTGCTGGGATTACAGGCTTGCGCCACCGCGCCCGGCTAGAATACCCATTCTTATCAGTATGTAGAACATTCTCCAGGATAGCTCATATTGATAAGCCACAAAACAAGTCTAATAAAATTATTTTCAAAGTTGAAATCATATTATCTTTTCCAACCACAGTGAAATAAAACTAGGAACCAATAACAAGAAAATTTTGAGAGACTACAAATACATTGAAATTAAAGAATTTACTCCTACACAAACAATGCAACAAGGAAGAAAAAGTTTCATGAAACAAATGAATAAGGGAATATAACTTACCCAAACTATGAGATACAACAAAAGTAACAGTAAGGAGGAAGTTTATAGCTGTTGACACCTACATCAAAAAAGAAAGATCTCAACCTATTTCAAGAAACTAGAAAAACCCAAAATGAGTAGAAGGAATGAAATGATGAAGATATAAAAAGCAGAAATAAATAAAACCAGACTAAAAATAGTACTACAAAAGATCAACAAAATGGGCTCTTTTTTTTTAAAGAAAATTTTGTTAAAAAAAATTAACAAACCTCTAGGCCAATTAAAAAAGAAACAAGTAAAATCAGTAAAAGTGAGACATTATAATTGACATCACAAATACAAAGGATTGTTAGAGATTATGATGATGAACTGTACAAATTTGATAACCTAGAAGAAGTGGATAAATTCCTGGACATGTACACGTTACCACCATTGAATCGTGAAGAAACAGAATCCCCGAACAGACTCAATAAATAATGAGATTGAGTTTGTAATAAGAAATCTCCTACCAATGAAAAGCCCAAGACCAGATGGTTTCACTGTTGATCTTCAACAGGCATTTATTTAAAGAACTAGTATCAATTCTTAAAATTGCTGTCAATGTATTACTTCCAAAATAATTGAAGAAATGCTAATACTTCCAAAGTCATTCTACAAAGCCAGCATTATTACGGATAGCAAAATCATACAAGGATATAACAACCAAAGCTACTGACCAAATATCCTTGATGAACATAGATATAAAAATCCTCAAGAACATGCTAACAAACCAAATAAAATAGCACAATAAAAAAAAAGAATTATTCACCATGGTAAAATGGGATTCATCCCAGGAATGCAAATATGCTTAAATATATGGAGGTCAACAAATGTGATACACCATATAAACAGAATAAAGGGAAAAAAACATTATCTCAGTAAATGCAGAGAATGCATTTGGTAGAACTCAGCAGCTTTTGTGATAAAAATTCTGAGTGAATTAGGTATGAAGGAATGTACCTCAACATAATAAAGGCTATACTTAGCAGACCCAGAGCTAACATTATGCTGAATAGGGAAAAGCTGGAAGTTTTCTCTTAGGATTTGAAACAAAGGATTTCAGGGCTGAAATCAATGAAATTGAAACAAAAGACAATTAAAAACATTGACAAAACAAAAAGCTGTTTCTTTGAAAAAATAAGTAAATCTGATAAACCCTTAGCCTCCCTAATAAAAAAGAAAGAAAACTCGAATTACTAAAATTTGAGATGAAAAAGGACATACCACAACATTCACTATTGAAATACAGAAGATAGTTAGAAACTATTTTGAAAATTTATACTCCAGTAAAACAGACAATCACAAAGACACAAATTTTTAGAGGCATATGATCTGCCCAAACTGAATGAGGAGGACATACACACTTAAACAGATCAACTTTAAGTGAGGAAATAGAAGACACCATCAAAAGCTTACCAACCAAGAAAAGCCTGGGACCAGATGGATTCTCAATCTAGTTCTACCAAGACCTTCAATGAAGAATTAATACCAATACTCCTCAAATTATTCCATGAAATAGAAAAGGAGGGAACCCTGCCAAACTCTATGAGGCCAGTATCACACTGATTCCAAAACCAGACAAAGACACATCAAGAAAGAAAACTTCAGACCAATATCCCTGATGAACATAGATGCAAAAATTTTCAATAAAATTCTGGCAAATTGCATAAAAAACATTAAAAAGATAGTGTACCAAGATCAAGTGGGTTTCATCCCAGGTATACAAGGTTGGTTCAACATATAGAAATCAATAAACAATTCATTACATCAATAGACTTAAAGACAAGAATCATGATATGTTAATAGATCCTGAGAAACCATTTGACAAAATATAACACCTCTTCATGTTCAAAGCACTAGAAAAACTAGGGATAGTAGGAACATACCTCACATTGTAAAAGCTATGCTAAACCAAAGACCAGCATCATCCTAAATGGAGAAAAATTGGAAGCATTCCCTCTAAAAACGGGAAAAAGGCAGGGGTACCCTCTTTCACCACTTTTATTGAGCATAGTCCTTGAAACCCTAGCCAGGGCAATTAGATGAAAGAAATTAAAGGGATATGAATAGGAAAAGAAGAACTGAAACTATCATTAGTTGCTGATGACATGATTCTATACTTAAAGGATCCAAAAAATTCCACCAGTAAAATTCTAGAATTAACAAATGAATTTGGCAAAGTAGCAGGACATAAAATCAATACTCATAAATCAAATGCATTTCTATACATCAGTGATGAATCCTCTGAAAGAGAAATTAGGAAAATTACTCCATTCACAATAGCCTCAAAAAAATAATTAGGAATCAATTTAACAAAAGAGGTAAAAGACTTCTACAGTGAAAACGACAGGACACTAAAGAAAGAAATTGAAGATCTTACAAGGTGGAAAGATCTCCCATGCTCTTGGATAGGCAGAACCAATATTGTCAAAATGACCATACTACCCAAAGTGCTATATAGATTCAATGTGATTTCAATTAAAATCCCAATGTCATTTGTTATAGAAATAGAAAAGACAATCATGAAATTCATTTGGAAGAACAAGAGACCCAAAATAGCCAAAGCAATTCTTGGCAAGAAGAATGAAGCAGGAAGCTTCACAATACTAGAACTTAAACTATGCTACAAAGCTAGAGTAAGAAAACTGGCATGGTACTGGCACCAAAATAGACATGTAGACCAGTGGTACAGAATAGAAGATACAGAGACAAACCCACATAAATACAGTTATCTCATACTAGACAAAAGTGCCAAAAACCTATTGGAGAAAAGATAGCCTCTTCAACAAACGGTGCTGGGAAAACTGCAAATTCATATGCAGCAAAATGAAACTAAACCCTTATCTCTCACCATGCACAAAAGTCAAAGTGGATCAAGGACTAGGAATTAGACCAGAGACCCTGTGCCTAATAGAGGAAAAAGTAGCCCCAAACCTTCATTACGTCAGATTAGGCAGGCCCTGACTTCCTTAACAAGACTCCTAAAGCACAAGAAATCAAGAATCAATAAATGCAATGGATTCAAACTAAAAAGCTGCTTCTCAGCAAAAGAAACAATGAGGTGAAGAGAGAGCCTACATTTTGGGGGCAAATTTTTGCCATATGCATGTCAGATAGAGTACTAATCTCTATATATAAAGAACTCAAAAAACTTAATACCATAAAAACAAAGAGCCCAATTAATAAATGAGCTAAGGAGCTGAAGAGATACTTCTCAGAAGACGATATACAATCAATCAACAATGAAAAAATTTTTGTTCAATATCTCTAGCAATTAAAGAAATGCAAATCAAAAGTAAGATTTCATCTCACTCCAGTCAGAATGGCAGTCATCAAGAATACAAGCAACAATAAGTGTTGGCAATGACATGGGGGAAAAGGCACACTCATACATTTCTGGTGGGACTGCAAATTGATGCAACCAATCTGGAAAGCAGTATGGAGATTCCTTAGAAGACTTGGAATGGAACCACCATTTGACCCAGCTGTCCCACTCCTCAACCTATACCCAAAGGACTTAAAGACAGCATACAACAGTGATGCAGCCACTTCAATGTTTATAGCAGTTCAACTCACAATAGCTAAACTGTGGAACCAACCTAGATGCCCTTCAATAGATGAATGGATAAATAAACTGTGGTATATATACACAATGGAATACTACTCAGCATTAAAAGAGAATAAAATTATGGCATTTGCAGGTAAATGGATGGAGTTGGAGAATATCATGCTAAGTGAATAAGCCAATCCCAAAAAATCAAAGGTCGAATGTTCTCTATGATAAATGGATGCAGCAAAGATGGTAAAATGAGGTAGACAACAATGCCCTAGGTACATGTATGACTGCACCTATGGTACGACTTTACATCATGTACATCCAGAGACATGAAAGTTTGTGCTCCATTTGTGTACAATGAATCAAAATGCATTCTATCATGTATACCCAATTAGAATAAATAAATAAACCTATATAAAAGTTTTTAAAAATTAAAAGATTTGGAACAAGATAAGGATGATCATTTCACTACTTTTATTTAACGTAGTACTGGACGTCCTAACTAGAGCAATTGTATAGGAGAAAGAAAAGGACATCCAACTTGAAAAGGAGGAAGTAAAATTTTCCCTGTTTGTAGATGACATAATCTTGTGTATGAAAACCATAGTCCACCCAAAAAACTGTTTGAATTAATAAATTCAGCTACGTTACAAGATAACATACAAAAATCAGTAGCATTGCTACACAGTGATAGCAGATTATCTGACAGAAATGAAGAAAGCTATCTCATTTACAATATAAACAATCTGGGAGTAAATTTAACTGAAGAGGTAAAGGATCTAATGAAAACTATAGAGTACTGATGAGTGAAATTGAAGAGAACACAAAAAAGTGAAAATATATCCCATGTTCATGGATTGAAAGAATGAATATTGTTAAAATATTCCTACTACCTATTTGATCTGCAGATTTATTACAATTTCTATCAAAATACCAATGATATTTTTTCATACAAGTGGAAATACCTTAACTGGGTGAGATTTCAATGTTCTATTAGCAGAAATGGTGGTTCAAGGTATTCAGCAACAACAAATTTAAGATTGATTTTTGTGTTCTTGAATGGTAACTGCAAAATTTGAACCTCTATAGTTATCCTAGTGCAGAGCTTACTATCCTTAAGCAGAGCCTTTGATGATAAACAATGAAGTACTGGTACATAAATAGGGTTTTAGAAGAAAACTATGTAGCTTATTTCACTTAGGTGAAATAAACTAAGGTTCTTAAATGAAAAATACACGTAGGTATGTTATCCAGAGAACTTAATTTAAGCATATTTAACATGACAATCTCCCAATAAAAGCAGTGTGTGCGTGCGTGTGCGCACACAGATGTACATGTGTATATATGCACATGCAGTCCTCACTTTGGTGCCTTGTTAACAGAAATTCATGTACATAGGAACCCTGTCTTTTTTTAAAATGTTGCCTGTTAGAGAACTATTCAAAGTGAAAACAAGGTCCCAATATGAATGAATAAGCTTGTATTAATATGGTACTATGCGGGGCTGGGGTTGTGGCGCAGTGGTGGCGTGCTCGCCTAGCACGCGAGAGGCACTGGGTTCAATTTTTAGCACCACATAAAAATAAAATAAAGATATTCTGTCCACCTACAGCTAAAAAATAAATATTTTTAAAAAATATGGTACTATGCAAACCAAGAACTGCCTGTATCCATACCCTTTGCTTCTTAAAATATGCCCAGCTGCATATTTTATATTCTGAAAATTACAAAGTTCAAGATCAAGAAGATGACTGGTTTGGTTTCTGGGGAGAGAAGAAGTGCTCGATGTCTCCACCTCTCTTTATGAGAGCACTAATTCCATCATGAGGGCTGCACTGTTAGGATTACATCTAAAACTTCATTATCTCCTGAGGGAGCCATCTCCTAAAACCACCACATTGAGAGTTCAAATAGATACGTTTTAGGGGGACACAATTTAGCCCATATCAAATTTCTTGAAACTTTCTCCCTGTTTTCTTTTAAGACTTTTCAAAATACCTTTTGCTCTTATGTTTAGGCCTTTAATCCATTTTTAATTTATTTTTCAAATGCAACATAAATTAAGGGCTCCATTCTATTCCTTTGTATAGAGATATTCAAACTTCCCAGCTCTCTTTGTTGAAAAGACTGCCCTCATTTATGGCTCTTACCACCTTAGTTGAAAATCTTTTGACCATATATATACAAGGATTCATTTCTGGGTTGTAATATTCCATTGGTCTATAAATCTCTTTATACCAATATTTAAGCATTCTGACCACTACAGCTTTATAGGTGAGTCTCAAAATCAGTAAGAGACTTCTAACTCTGTTTTTATTTTCTTTAACCCCTTCAAAATTGCTTTTGCTGTTCAGGGTCCCAGAGATTTCACATGAATCTGGGGATGGATTTTTCTTTTCTGAAAAAAATAATCAGTGGGGTCTTGATAAGGATTGCATTAAATCTGTAAATTGATTTTGTAGTAATAACATTTTAACAATATTAAGTTCTCAGATCCATGAACACAAGATATCATTCCATTTATTAGTGTGTTCTTTAATTCTTTCAGCAATGTATTGTAGTTTTCAGTGTACAGTTTTTTGCCTTCTTGTCTAAATCGTTCATGAGTTTTTTATTCCATATGATACTACTGTAATTAAAATCACTTTCTTAATTTCCTTTTTGATTGCTCATTGTTATTATATAGGAACACAATTTGATATTTGTATGTTTCTTTTGTTTCCTTCAGATGTGATGAATTTGTTGGTTAGTTTTAACAAGGCTTTTTTTGGTGGGGGAGGAAAGTGGAATCTTTAAGGTTTTCTACATATGAGATCATGCAGTCTGCAAACAGACAGTTTTACTTCTTTCTAATTTGGATGCTTTTATTGGTGTGTGTGTGTGTATGTGTGTGTGTGTGTGTGTGTGTATGTGTTTTAGCCTAATTGCTCTTGCTAGGACCACTAGTAACTATGTTGAATAGAAGTGATGAGAGTGGGCATCTTTGCTTTCTTCCTGATTTTAGAGGAAGAGCATTTAGTCTTTCACCATTTAGAATGATGTTACTTATGTGCTTTTCAAAATTATCTTTATTATGTTGTAGTACCTTCTTTCTATTCCTAGTTTGTTGAAGTTTTTTTTCGAGCATGAAAGGATATTGAATCTTGTCAAAAGTTCTTTCTGCATCAATTAAGATAAACAAGATTGAGTTTATTTTTGTTTGAAGGACAATTTTGTTGGATATAGAATCCTTCCTTTGCCTTTCTTACTTATTTATTTATTATTTTATTAAATTTTTTTTTGGTACTAGGGATTGAACTCAGGGGCTTTCTACCATGGAGCCACATCCCCAACTCTTTTTATTTTTTATTTTGAGGTCTCACTTAATTGCTTAGGGCCTCACTAAGATGATGAGGTTGGCCTCAAACTTGTGATTCTCCTGCCTCAGCCTCCCAAGTTGCTGGGACTATAGGTTTTGCTACCTTGTCTGTTAGTTTTCTCTTGTTGCTTTCAAGATGCTCTTTGTCTTTATTTTTTAGCAGTTTCATTATGATATGTCTTGATGAAATATTCCCTGATTGGTGACTTTGAACATCATATACTTGGATGTCCATGTCTCCCTTTCTGCCCCTTTGTCTCTTTTCTTTCTATGACTCTCAAATTGTGAATGTTAGCTCTCTTGATAGCATCCCATAAATCCTGTAAATTTTCTTCATTTGTTTTCTTTTGTCTGAATCCTTTTCAGGCGACTTGTGTGATGTTCACATATTCTTCCTCTGCCTGGCCAGGCCTGATCTTGATGCTCTGTATTAAGTGTTTCACTTCATTTGTTATATTTTTCAGCTTCAGAATTTCTATTCAGTTCTTTTAATGTTTTGTCTCTTAATTGAACTTTTCATTTTATTCACATATTGTTTTTCTTATTTTGTTGAGTTCTTTTGTAGCCCACTGAGCTTTCTTAAAATAATTATTTTGAATTTTTTTGTCAGGTAATTTTTAGATCTGCATTTCTTTGGAGGTGGTTCCTAAAATATCGTGTTCCTGTGGTGGTATCTAGTTTCATTGCTTGTGTGTGTGTGTGTGTTCCTTGAATTCTTGTGTTGCTGTCTTTGTATTTGAGAAAATAGCCTTTACTGCCTGACTTTGAGAGAGAAATGCCCTCACAAATATCCCTGTTCGTTGTTCTGAGGTGCTCTCACGTCTATGGAAGTGTCTGATCACACCTCTTGTTCTGTCATGGGATGAGGGCATTATATGTATGTTTATGTGTCTTCTGATCCTGCAAATGCAGGCTTTGGACTGAGCTTCCTGTTTGTTTTCCCTAGAGTGATGTCCTAAATGCTGGAGTTTGTTTGCATTCTTCCAATCTTCCAGAGTTGTTCTATCTGTGTGATTTTCTTGCATTTGCCATTATGTGCTCATGGAGCTGGCCTGGGGAAAGGTGAGGTGAGGTGCACAGAGCATGTAGGGGCACCTAAGGGCCAGCTGGGGAGGATCCATAGATGAGGCATCCCAAGAAACTCATGGGAAAACATCCTGATGGAGCGTAGGGAGTAGTTAGTAGAGTCTGAACCCTCTTCTCTGCTACCTGCCTTTCCCAGCCATTCATTCATACCAATCACTTCCAATCACTTGAGTATTCTTTTTTTTAAAAAATATTTTTCTAGTTGTAGATGGACACAATCTCTTTATTTGTTTTTATGTGGTACTGAGGATCGAACCCAGTGCCTCGTGCATGCAAGGCAAGAGCTCTACCACTGAGCTACAGCCCCACTTCAGTATTGAGTGGTGTGAGAAAAGAAATGGGCCTCTTGGGCAATGTCCTGTATGGCTGAGGTAGCCAGGTGATCATTCACTAAACTTTAATTTTCAATCCCCTGCATGAAATTGCAGGCCAAGGGAGTCTCCTGACATTGAGTTTTGCTACCACATGGGAGGGGCGACATGAATAAAGTGAAACTCTTCTTCTTACTCTTCTCAATTCACCTTTTCTTGGATTTTTGGCTGCAATAGAAGGCAGGAATTTCTTCACTGGATTCCTACATTCCCACAAATTTACTCTTGTCCTTGGGAAATTGTCAAAATTTGTGTTCTTTCAGGGAAGGATGGTAAAAAGCACTGACTGCCATCTTGCTAACATTATTCGTAGAACTATTACCTACAATTGATTTTTATGGGATAGTCTTTCATCTTGTGACATTTCTGAACTCATATATTAGTTCTGGGAGGTTTTGTTTTGTCTTTATTTTTGTGTAAAATTTTTGGGATTTTCTGTGTAGGTAATCATCTTCAAATAAGGATACTTCTATTTGTGTTTTTCCAGTTTAGATACCTTCGTTGCTTTTTTAAAAGTGAAATGAAGAGAGGTGTGGGCCTGGTGCTGGTGTTATTTCGTTCGTGGTTTTTATACAGGCTGAAATTTGGGTTGAGTTAAACTAAGGACCTCTGTGAATAGGACCTATTTGGGGTTTATTTAGTGTTTTTGGTTTTGGGTTTTTTGTATTTTGGTTTTTTTTTGGTTCTTTTTCCAAAATGGGAGCCTCAAGCTGCGCACAAGTGTTAGATCTGTACTGAGCGGTGCTGAGAGAGCAAGCATTTCAACACCTACAGTTACGGAATGTATTCTGTCAGGACGATAAGAGATGCCTTTAGAAAAAATAAAAATGTAAAGGATGCTGAGGAAATTCAAAACCTAGTGAATAAAGCCAAAAGAGACCTTGAAGTAATTTGTCGACAGGTTCATACTGGCCAACTCTATTCAACTGCCAAGCTTGTCATTGAGAGTCAAGAGAAGCCAAGGACTTCAGGAGCTGGGAACCAGCCACCAATGGGGCCGTGGACCACCTTCAGTATCCATTCTGTGTGCAGGCTGGGGGCTCCCAAGGCCAGCTGAATAGCCTCTCGCTTTGTCTGCCCTATGGGAGCTGATAAACTGAGTCATGTTTCCATTGTTACAGACTTAGTGAAAAAGGATGGCTGTGCCTTCTCAGTTCAGGTGTTAGAATGAAGGGCTGGAGGTCACTCAGAATAATGCTGTGTATTATTGTGTCCCCTCTCCATCCCATCCCATCTTGTAGCTCATCGCCATTTGTATAGACCAAACACAGACTTTGTTTTTCTTGGTTCTTGACAATAAACCAAAGTGTCTCCCTTTCCTTTTGTGCCAAATAACTACATTAAGATAATGCACATTCGCTTCCTGCTGAGGCAAGGCCTGAAGAAGTGTAGACCCATGGGCAGGGTCTTTCCTTGAACTCAAAACTCTCTGCGTGGGAAGTGGAGAGTAGGTCAGGGTGATGAGGAATAGGATGCACTCTATAATTTATACCTGCACCCAATGCCATGGTAAAGGCGGCAGATGTGTGACTGTACACTCGGAGAAGGAGTACTTTGCAGCCCAACCACTCAGAGTGTGGTGCCAGGATTGGCAGCGTGTCCTTCCCCACCCCTTGAACATCAGAATCTTCCCTCTGACAGTCCCTTCCCAGTGTGGTGCCTAGACCCTGAGGAGAGTCTGGGAACTGTTGCTTACAGTACTGGGCCCAGCTCTGGCTGGCCCTCAGAATCAACTGGAGAAATGGAGCTTTGTTGTTAAACAGACAAATCTCTGAGCACTTCCCTCCCTGCAGATTCTGACGTCATAAATATAATATATATTCTTGAAGTTCTCAGGTTTTCAGTCTTTTATCAATTTGAGGAGCCACTGCTCCTTGAGTATATTACAGATAATAAAGATTATCCTTTGTATGGACTGGGGATATAGCTCAGTTGGTAGAGTGCTTGCCTCACATGCACAAAGCCCTGGATTTAATCCCCAGCACCACAAACAAAACAAAGCAAAACATTCTTCTGTCATGTATAACTAAAAACAAATAAAAAAAAAATTTTAAGAAGATTATCCTTTGGGGCTGGGATTGTAGCTCAGTGGTAGAGTTCTTGCCTCACATGCATGAGGCACTGGGTTCGATCCTCAGCACCACATAAAAAATAAATAAAGACATTGTGTCTATCTACAACCAAAAAAATATTTTAAAAAAGATTATCATTTGTACACCTTTATCCTGGAAAATACATTGTTTCCACATCTAGAAGAAGCATATTAAATTACTTCCTTGACTTCTGGGGAGTTTATGCAGGGCCCAGACCCTGTTAGAGTGAGTTCTCATTCCCCTTTGTGGACATTGTTACGTGGATTCAATAGTCATTTATATGGTTTGAACAGGCTCATATAAATATTACAGTTCCTAGCTGGGTGTGATGGTGCAAGCCTGTAGTCCCAGCACTTTCGGAGGCTGAGACAGGAGAATCGCAAGTTCAAAGCCAGCCTCAGCAACGGCAAGGCACTAAGCAACTCAGTGAGACTCTGTCTCTAAATAAAACACAAAATAGGACTGGGGATGTGGCTCAGTGGTCGAGTACCCTTGAGTTCAATCCCCAGCGTGCACACACACACACACACACACACACACACACACACACAATATTACAGTTCCTACCAAAAAAAGAAAAGAAAAAATGTAAAATTAACCATTTTAAAGTAAACTAATTCATTGATGGTACTTTCATAATGTTGTGTTGTGACTACCTCTGTCCGGTTCCAAGATGTCCTAAAAAGTTCCTTAAATATTCTGGACAGTTTGGAGCTTTACCAGCTATGTAATTTGCAAACCTGTGCTCATGAAGCATTCGTTACCCGTTCATCTGTCTTCCATTCTCTGGAAACCACCAGTCAGCTTTCTCTCTGTATGAATTTTCTTATTCTAGATAATTTATATAAATGGTGTCATAAAATATGTGACATTTTGTGCCTGGTTTCTTTCATTTAGCACAATGTTGTCCAGGTTCATTCACATTGTAACATGCATCACTAGTTTATTACAGTATTTCATCATACATACACGAGAATTTGTCCATTCATCTGTTAATAGGTATTTGGACTTTTTGACTGTTGTTAGTCGTGTTGCAAATAATTATGCATGTAAGTATATTTGAGTGCCTATTTTCAATTCTTTTGTGTATATACCAAGGAGAAGAATTGCTGTGTCATATGGTGATACTATACTTAACTATTTTCCATTTTGTATACTTATATTTTAGTATCATTCTCAAATCACATTATCATTAAAATTTCCAAAATAGTAATAAAGATGATGATTACATCTTCTCTGATGATTTAGATTCTACCATAAAATATTATATCACTTACTTAAATATCATGTATTATAGTTAGAGCAAAACCCAATATTATACATACTTTTTGTAATGGGTGTCACTGGAAGAAATTAATGTGATTATTTCCATTGCTACTCTAATATTGGTCCCAGTTCTCTAAATTTATTTTATCCATATTCTGTATATTCAGTCTGGTCATAGGAAATAATTAAATGTATCTACATTTTAATCAGACCTTTGATTTTCATTCATGTGATACTAATCTATAAAAGGAAATTAGCACAAATGTATTAAATAAATGAATTTCAAATATAAGTTACAGATATGTTTAGATTATTGAAGAAACACAACTATGTCTTTATGATAGTATAGCACAGAAATAAGCATCAGTGTCAATATGAGCAGGCTGCCAGGTTTAGACACTGATTCTACCAATATTTAGTTGAATTGTGTAAACCCCTAAGTATATATTTAATTTTTTGAGTAACCACCAAACACTTTTCCACAGTGGCTGAACCATTTACATTTCAACTCACATGAGCCATTTACATTTTAGCCCACAAGGTACAAGTGTTTCAATATCTCCAAATCTTCAACATTTGTTAATAGTACAGTCTTTTTAGAAGGAGTGAAGTGGTAATTCATCATGGGTGTTTTTTTTTTTTTAATTTCCCTAAAAAAGCTTCAGTAGTTTATCTTTTTGCTGTTTTATCATTAAGAGTTCTTTAGATATTCTGGATAGTTTAGAGCTTTATTGGATATATAATTTGAAAATATTTACTTCCATTCTGTGGTTTGTCATTCACTTTCTGGATAATATCCTTTGATATACAAAAATTTTAAATTTTAATTTAAGCCCAATTTATCTGTTTTCATTGTTGCTTAAAAGTAGCATAAAACAAATGCCTCTCTTTTTCCTATATTTGATTAGTAGAGTTTTTATAAGGTGTTATCTTAACATTTAGTAAGTTGATTGTTTTAAATAAGATTTTTGTTTTAATTTCTAAAGTGGCAAATATTCATAGATTTAACCCTCCCAAACAAGCCTTTGCATCCTCAGTAATATTTAAGTATCTAAAGGAGTCCTGAGGCCAGTGTATTTAGAGACCAGGGCTCAGGAGATGTCAATATCTTCAGCTAATCATTATCTACCTTTAAAATATATCCTGCGATCCGTGGGTGAGGTATGAACTTCACAACAGTGTGACTGTTTCTTCTCCCCTATACCTGCTGCTGTTGCCGTCATATTGTATACTGTATGCTGAAGCTCCCACATTACATTGTTATTTTCACTTTAAACTGTTGAGGGACTCATGGGAATGTGCTGCTCAGAGTTCCCTTTAAGAAAAAGGTTGCTGTTCACTTCCGATAACTGCTGCTCCTTGAGATTCCAGAGCTGTAATTTCTTCAGAATCTGCTTCAGCTTGAGAACTGAGGCTGTAATTTCTGAGGCCATCCCCAGCACATGAATGAGAATGGCAGGCTTACCAAGACTTGACAATTTCCATACGGTGTAGCTCTTTTAATGGGCTTTCTTTGTTATAGCTTCCCTGTTGGGTTGGCTAATATTTTGTTAGCTCTCCCCGCCAAATCCTGCTCCCCATTCCTTTCACAGATGTTTCTGTTCACATGGTGGTCTGAAGACTTCCTCTGCCTAATTCTGGCCTAGTTTTTAACTTTTTTTTTTTGGTACTGGAGATTGAATTTAGGGACACTCAACCACTGAGCCACATCCCCAGTCCTACTTTGTATTTTATTTAGAGACAGAATCTCATTGAGTTGCTTTAGCACCTTGCTTTTGCTGAGGCTGGCTTTGAATTCATGATCCTCCTATCTCAGCCTCCTGAGCTCCTGGGAGTACCTCACCTGGCTTCCTAGGGGATCCACTGAAACAATAATCTTTGTCCTTCTGAAAGGCTTTATCTCGTTTTTAAAAATTTCTTCCTGCAGAATTGAGTTTCTACATGGAATTGTTTCCCTTTGGCCTAAAAGAATTTCTTTATCATTTGGTGTAGTTCTAGAGAGCATCATCCCTAAAGCAAAAGGGGAAGAAAGAGAGGGCAAAGGAAACACCAGGAGTCCAATAGGGAAAGCCAGGAGCAATGTGCTTTCATGAGGGAAAGGCAGCAGAGAACTTCCAGTGTTATTCCCAAGGATATTTATCATGTGTCCTGGGGTAGTGGTGGCAGCTCTGGCTTAGTGGACAAAACCTGACATGGTGTCAATGTCTCATTACATTAATGATATGAATTTCTGAGTTTTTCCCTACCTAGAGGAGGTTGCTCAAACAGTGGAGGTATATCTCTAAGACAGAAAATGAGCCATCAGATTTTAGAAATTATAAGGACCTGTGCTACCTGCCAAGTGCTTGGGAGTTGTCTGGTGGAACACTGATGTTATGTAACCCTTCTTGGTAGGGTTAAGATGCTGGCAGCCCTCTATTCCATACTTAGCACAAATGTTAAAAACCATTTTGCGATTTAGTAAAAAGGGAAAGACTGGTGGGACTGGGAACTAGAGCACCTCAAGGCCTTTTCTCAAGCAAAAATAATTGTGAAACAGTTACCAGACTCGGGCATATCTGTCCAAGAACAACTCTATGAACTGGATGTTTTTAGCTGCCCTGATGGGTTTGAGTGGATCCTCTGGCAACAGTGGGGGCCATAAATGAGTTCTCCTGTGGTCTTGATCACAGCTATGGAAGGAGACAAAGATATGGAAAGACACTTGAAACCACTGCCAGGGTTGGAACTGGCTGTGCATGGCTGTACGCAGCCATGTTCCTCCACCAAGCAAACAGGAAACAGGCAGCCTACCCAGATGAGATGTCTGGAGGATGTGCCAGCTGAAGATGTGGCCGCTTGGCTGTATAGAGAGATGGATCACAAGAAAAAGAAAACTCTCTGGCCCATAAAAAAGAAGGGATTCCCACCAAGATACTCAGACATCACATGTATATGTATCTTTTATTCTACCTGTTCAATGAAGCAGCCATGGCCAGTGCCTTGTGTGATGGGATAGCTCAAGCGGCCGACTGCACAACAGTGGCAGGTTGACTTCATCAAACCTTTGTCCCCATCAGAAGACTGCAGTGTTTCCCAAACATGTGTAGACACATACCCTGGACTGCTACAGGCATATTTTTGCAGAAAGCAACAATACATGGCCTTTAATTGCTTAGCACTGTGTGTGGCACCCCTATGGACATACACAGTGTCAAGGGAACACACCTTACTGGCCACAATACGCAAGAATGGCACAGCCTCTGATCTCTTATAAGCTTTCCCCAATAAATCATGCATCTCCCATGCTATAGGGTCTCTTATTGGCCTGTGCGTTACTGACCTCACAGTCCAGGCACAACTGGGCTGTTGGTGAAACACCTAGTTTGCTAGAGACAAAATCTTTCAGCTTTTGCCTGATAGTAACTTTATTTTTCTTTCACTTAAGAAAACTATTTTCACTAGATACAGAAATGTAAACGGACAATATTTGTCTTTTATCGCTTTAAAAATGTAGTTCCACTGTCTTCTGATCTCTGTTAGTGTTGATGTCAGTCATCTTATGTTATTCCTCTCTATGCATTATGTCGTTTTTTTTCAGGCTGCTTTCAAGATTTTATCATTATCTTTGATTTTTAGCTGTTAAAACAGCTAAATAAATATGTGGATTTCTTTGCAGTTATCCCATTTGGGGTTCACAGAATATCTTGGACTTGAAGATAGATATATTTCACTGGTTTGGGTAAATCTTGGCCATAAGAACTTCAAATGTCTCATCTGTCTCATTCTTCTTGCCTCACATATCTCACAGACTTCCATTTTTAAAGAACCAACTTTATTGAGTCATAATTGACATACAGTAAACACACATGTTGAAAGTGTAGAGTTTGGTAGATTTTGACGTAAGTATGCATCTATAGAACAATCACTGCAGCCAGAATGGTGAGCACATCCATCACCTCTGAAAGTTTCTTCATGCCCCTTTGTGTACTTTCTTTCCTGCTCTACTCTCCCTAGACAGTCACCTCTCTCATCAGTAACTATTGATTAGTTGGTATTATCTAGAGGTTTGTATAAATGTCATAATATATATTTTGGGGTATGTCTTGGCATCAGTTATAAAAAGGCCATCCTTCTATCATTGAGTTATTTTGCACCTTTGTCAAAAATCAGTTGGGCCGATTTAGGATCTATTTATATGCTCTGTTTTATTGATTTATGTGTGTCAATCCCTCTGTCAAAACCACACAATTATTGATCACTATATCTTAATAGTAAGCTTCTACTTTATTCCTTTTTGGAATTGTTTTAATAATTTAATAAGTTCCACTTATTATTTTTAGTTAAAATATGTTTTTTATTTTCTATGTTGCCCAGGGTGGGCTTGAGCTCTTGGGCTCAAGTGATCCTCCTACCTTAGCCTCTTGAGTAACTGGGATTATAGGCATGTACCACCATTCCCAGATACTTTTTAAATATTCATTTTTATTTTGACATATTCACAAATATGTAAAACATAATTGGCTCCATTTCAGTCCCCAGTACTACCCTCTTCTCTCCCCTTTGTCCTTCCCCCCAAACCCCTTCTTCTACTCTATTGGCCTTCCTTCTATTAATGTATTTTTAAAATTGGTACATTATAGTTTTATGTAAAAGTGGAATTGTGAGACATTCATACATGCACACAGCATAGTTCCTGCCTTTCCCTTCCCTCCTCCCTCCCCCTTGACCTCCTTTCTCTACTCCACTGTTCTCCCTTATATTTTCATGAGATTCCCTTTTTAGAAAAATTCATTATTTCTCTCCAGCTTCCACATATGAGAGAAAACATTTGACATTGACCTTCTGGATCTAGTTTAGTTCACTTAGTGTGATGGTCTCCAGTTCCATCCATTTGCTGTTAAATGCCATAATTTCATTCTTTTTTCTGGCTGCATAAATAAATTGTGTATATATACATTTTCTTTATTCATCATCTATTGAGGAACACCTAGGCTGGCTCCATAACTTGGCTATTGTGAATTGTGCTGCTGTAAACATTGGTATGCATTTATCACTATGGTTTACTGATTTTAGTTCTTCTGGATAAATACCAAGGAGTGGGACAGTTATGATGGGGCCATTTCTAGTCTTTTGAGGAATCTACATATTACCTTCCAAAGTGGTTAATATTTCTGATATTTTGATTGATGTTTTATCAAATGGTTAGTTTGAGGAGAATTATCATTTTAACATTTAGTTTTCCTTGTCTTTTTAAGGGCCTTTAAAAATACTTTTCAGCCCTACAATTATGTATAACTAATGCACTAAAAACAATAAATATAAAGAAAGCAAAAACAAAACAGAAAAACCTTCAACAATATTTTATAGTTTTCAAATCTTGCAAGTTTTTATAATATTTATCCCTCAGAATTCCATAATTTGAGGGATATTGTGTTACTTTCTTTTAAATTTTGATTTTTTAAAAATTTTCTTTATAAAGAAAACATTGATTTTTGTATGTCAATTTTGTTTCCTTATAAACTTGTTAAACTTAACTAATTTCATTAGACTTGACCATTGTTTTCCACATAGATGATTATGCTACTTGAATTAAAAACATTGTTTACTTCTTTTCATTATGTATTTTACTTATTTATTATTTGCACTATTCTACTGGATACCAATTGCATGTTGAATAGAAGTGGTGCTGGTTAGGAGTGGAGAGCCATGTGTGGTTTCTATGGGGAATGTTTTTTATTTAGTGTGTCAACCATGGATTTTACAGGTTGAGAAAGTTGTTTTCTATTCACAGTTTGTCAAGAGTTCATGAAAATTGGGAATGGATTAGATTTTGTCAAGTTTTCTTCTATGCCTATTCAGACTATCATTTTTTTCTCTTTCAGATTATAATGTGTAGTATTAACATTGACAGATTCTCAATTGTTAAGTGAAGTTTGCATTCCTGGGATAAACTCACTTGGTCATGATGTATTATCCTTTTAAATTTTTCATTCTTTAACATTTTTTTTCACTCTTTATTTGTGTTTCAACTTGAATGTTTTCTATTGACCTGTCTTAAGTTTATTGATTCTTTCCTCTATTGGTAAGTCTAATTCTTCTCTGATCTATTTTTCATTTCTTGTATTTCCTTAAAGCTCTTTTTGGGGGAAAGTTTTCATGTGGATGCTACAATTCCCTATTGTTCATATTGCCTTCCTTTTCACTACATTCTAATGAAAACACTAATCATAATAATTTCAAAGTTTTTGTCTAATAATTCCAATATCTAGGCCATTCTGGGTTGAGAGATTGTCTTTTATTTATGACTGCTATAGACTGCCATTGCCTCATACTTCTTGTGAGATCTGGAGTGTCTTAGATTCTCTCCATTTTCCCATCTGTCCCCAGATCTTGGCACACACTGCACACTCACACCACACCAGATTCTCTATCAGATTCTCTATCAGTATAATACCAGAATTGCTGTGGAGTTCCTCTCATTTTTTTTTGTCCCCATTTTTTTTAGCAATCCCTGAGTATCTGTGCTGCAGAGTGTCTCTTCAGCTCTCTTGCCCTGCCCCAAGTCTTTCTTGGGAACACTCAGTGAGAGCCTGTTATCTGGTGACTTATAGGTTCCCCTCATGTTTGGGACTCGCAAAGATTCTAAACTCTCAATCTTTTCTTTTCTTTTCTTTTTTTTTTTTGGTACTGGGTATTAAACTCAGGGGCACTCGACCACTGAGCCACATCCCCAGCCCTATTTTGTGTTTTATGTAGAGACAGGGTCTCACTGAGTTGCTTAGCGCCTCACCATTGCTGAGGCTGGCTTTGAACTTGTGATTCTTATGTCTCAGCCTCCCTAAGTGCTGGGATTACAGGCTTGCGCCACCGCACCCGGCTACTCTCAATCTTTTTTTTAAACCTATGTCTATAACATCTTCCTCATCTTCCTGCCCTCCGTCATGATAAAGTAACTGGAGCGTATTTTCTTTTAAGAAGAATTTATCATTTCTAGTAATTTAATAGGTTATTTGGCAACCTCAGCTTTCTAATGGGCCAAATCTTTCATTTTGAAAACTATGATATTACATGTTATTTGACTTTTGTTTTGCCATTATTAGGGCAGGGAAGATATCTTCCTGTGATATTCTGCATCCTAAGTGGAAGAAGTTCCTAATGTCTTTTGAGTCCCAGTTCCAGTTGTCTCTGAGGCCTGCCAGTCCTTTTGCCCCATCGTCCTTCTATTAAACCTCCCCCTTTGCTTACCTGGGTCAAGTCTGGCTTACCTCGCTGTAACCCCAAATGTCTTGACTGATACAGAAATGGGGAAAGTGTTCTGAAAGCATCGTGCAGGAAGTGGCTCTGCCTTCCAAAAGAAACGCACCCATTTCTTTACTCTAAAATGGAGTAAAATTCTCTGCCCTGTCTGCTTCACACGTCTCTTGGGATATTCTTCTGAAATAATATATGTGATTGAGTTCTATAAAATATACATCAGCATATTATTGCTAATGATACATTTTTATTCTTTCTCCCACCTCAGCATCTATATAACCCAGCTCTTTCCTCCTTGGGTCCCTCCACTCTCTGATTTGGGCCCATCTTTTCTCATCTGGGGCTTACTGTGTGCTGGATACCCTGACTGGGCACCAGCCCTAATGAAAATGTGGTCTATGGAATATGACTCCAACTCTTACTCACTATGTGATGTTGGAGAAATAATGTATATTCTAAACCTTGTTTTTTTCTACCAGAAATTTAACCCAGGGGTGCCTAACCGCTGAGTCATACCCCCTAGCCCTTTTTTATTTTTTATTTTGACATTGGGTCTCACTAAGTTGCTAAGGGTCTTGCTAAGTTGCTGAAGCCACTGGGGTTTTAGGCGTGTGCCACTATGCCCAGCTAGCTAGCTAGCTGGCTCGTTTCTTTCTTTCTTTCTTTCTTTCTTTCTTTCTTTCTTTCTTTCTTTCTTTCTTTCTTTCTTTCTTTTCTTTTCTTTCTTTCTTTCATAAATTGAAGAAAAAAATAGCATATCAACTCATAAGGTTGTTGTAAGAATTAAATGCAGTTTGTGATGTATGCTTGGTATGCTGAAAGTGGCCTGTCCATGGCTAGATCCCAAGTCTATGATAACAAAGGCATGGGTCATAGTTACTGAATTGTGTGGTCACTAAATAGCTTTTTTCTGCCTTACCTTCGTTATATACTCCAAAATACCATGCTCGTAGGGTTTCTCTCCTGCCCCCAAACCTTTGCCTGCTCCATGCCAGGTCCTCTCTACCACTCTAGATTAATTATCATAGCATTCAAGGCTCCTGATGGTCCTGGACAAAAACTGACCTCCCTGCTCAACATGGCTCATTGTCATGTTCAGCCCATTGAATCCTGGCTATACCTGGAATGATGGGTGATAATGGGCATGCGCAAAGGCAGAGAGAACTGTTGATAAGTGTGTATCGGAGGAGAGTTCCAGGGAAATAATAGGATAGAAGACAGGGGAATGGCTGAGAATGGAGGAGTGTATGGGAAATAGTGAACAGTTGGCAGGCTGTCGGGTGCTTGAAAGGTGGAAGTTGAAGGTGAGGATGGAATATCATCTCCAGCTGGACTGTACACATCATGGGTGCTGGTCTAAGTTGTCTTGCTTATGGAGAATCTGTGGTTTGAGAAGTGAAGATGTGGCCACTTTTGAAGGGCATCTTGCTAGTTTTCTGTCTTGGAGGTTCAGACACTCATTTTTGGGTGGACTCTGAGCGCTCTCATCTCATGTTGGTCCAGCTTCACTCACCACCAGAAAGGTGCTGTCTGCAGCCTCAGAACACTGAGCTGCAGACCTGAGAAAGGCACATACAGGAAGCCCTGGCATATAATACAACTGAAAAACCTCAGCTTTCCCTGCTTATTCACATAAAAATCTATGTCTCAGTTTCCTCAACTGTTAAAGGCAGGTAACAGCACCTACTTGAGATGAATGCTACCTGGATTAAATGAGATAATGGAAGAAGAGCTCACAGCACAGGGTCTGGGATGAAGCAAGCTTACAGTAAAGCCTGCCTTTGCCTTCCTTCCATCTCTTTCCATACAAAGACAGCATGGTCTGAGGTTGGAAACTAGCTTTTTTTCTAGTTGCCCAGTCCTGTCCAGCGTTTGGGCATTGCCTGAGAAGTAGCCACACTCAGTTTGTCTTTGAGAAAACACAGACAAGAACAGAGATGACCAGTTTTTCACATTTCCAACAAGTATAGATATGTGGGAAGATGCTTCCTTCCCCTCCCAGGAGGCCTCCGTTTGGAGGACAGTGTGATGCAAAAGAAGAAAAGGAGACACAGTCTTGTGATTCTAGTTACATCTCCACTCCTCACCATGGGGTGAAATTGGGGAGTTACTCCACTGCTCGGAATCTCCATTTCATCATTGAAATTGGATTGATGGAAGGGCCGGTGAGTGAATACAGGTGAAGTGACACATGGTGGTTGGCCCTACTAGCTCCCAATGTAAGCTGTCTCTCCCTCAGGTAGTCCTCTGAGACCCCACAAAGAGGAGCAGCAGTCTGGATGGTCAGAGGCTCCCTTTGTTGCTTTCAGGGCCTTGCTGTGATCTGTCCCTCTGGAACTGGCTCTCCTGTGATGGTTCTAATGTTGAGTAGGTAAACAGATGTGAGCAGGAGAATGGGGGAGGCAGAACAGGGCTCACGCCATCTTGAGCGACATAAGATCACTTCACTTCAGTGACAAAAAGCCCCACTTCCTTTTAGCCCAGCTAACACCTTAAATCTATAAGAAATGGGTGTAATCAGCCCAAGGGACTTTTCAACTTTGGAACATGTGCAAAAGCCCTAAGGCCCTCCACCATGGTTGGGTAAAATGTTAACTGCCCCAAAAGAATAATTCATGAGATAGGAGCATCTCAAGCAGGCTTTTTTTTTTTTTTTTTTTTTATGGTGCTAGGGATTGGACCCAGAGCCCTGTGCATGCAAGGCAAGCACTCTACCAATTGAGCTATATCCCAATTCCTAAGCCATCTATTAAAACCCACAACCAGAAGGCACAAGGCCATTTCCTGTCTTTGGAGGATCTGTTCCAAGTCCTCCATGGAGCACACTTTCATTACATTAAATGAACACTGTATGCTTTATCTATGGTAAGAACAATGAACCACCCCCTGGCTAGCACTATGGCATCTACGTACCATGTGGCTCTCCATCTTGGAATAGAAGCCAGAGCATCAACTCTTTGGCTCTGTGCTAATTCTTCTGGGAAGTTTTACAGAAGGTCTATCACAGCACTATCTAGTGGAAATATAACTGATCCACATGTGTAAATGTAAATGTTTTGATAGTCACACTAAAAAGTAAAAAGAAAGCAGGTGAAAATAATTTTAATATACTTTATTTAACCCAATATATACAAAATATTAGTTTCAACATGTAATCAATATGTGATCAATATTGACATTCTATTTTTATTTGTTCTTTTTAGATACACATGACAATAGAGTATATTTTGACATACACGCAGTATAACCCATTCTTGCCATTGTACATGATGTGGAATTTTACTCATTGTATATTCATATATGAATATAGGAAAGTTATGTCCAATTCACCTTACTATCTTTCCTATTCCCATCTCCCCTCCCTTCCCTTCATTCCCCTTCATCTAATCCAGTGAACTTCTATTCTTCCTTCTCTCACCCTTATAATGTGTTAGCATCCACATATCAGAACATTTGGCCTTTGATTTTGGGAGATTAGCTCATTTCACTTAGCATGATAGTCTCCAGTTCCATCTGTTTACCAGCAAATACCATAATTTCAGTCTTCTTTATGGCTGAATAATATTCCATTGTGTATATATACCACATTTTATTTATCCATCTGTTGAAGGGCACCTAGGTTGGTTCCATAGCTTAGCTATTGTGAATTGAGCTGCTATAAACATTGATGTGACTGTGTCAGTGCAATATTGACGTTCTTAATTTTATGTTCATCTTTCATATTAAGTCCTCAAAACATGTGTTTTCCATGGAAAACAATTTTAATTAGGATTAGCCACGTTGCAAGTGTTCAATAGACATTCCGAGACTAATGGCTTCCATATTGGACAGATCTGTCTTGGACCTGACCTCTTAGGAACAGAGCCATGCCGCCATCTGGTGGTGATTTGGCCAAATAGCAACCCTGGCACCCACTGTGGGCCAGGCCTTGAAGTGGCAATGAAGACACAACTTAAACCTACTTGCTCTTGAGTGCCTTCAACCTAGAGTTCAGAACAAAGGATTCAAAGTTCAGAAGCAAAGTGGCCTACTGTGCCCTGGGATTTGGAAGTGAGAAGGTTCTAATAATGAAGGTATTTCATAAATATGGAAGTGAGAGGGGGAATGACCTCCTTGGGGCCATGGGATAAATATGAAGCTGCCCTGAATGCAAGACACCCATGGCCAGACCACCAGCATCTGTCACTGAGAACATGGAAATTGCTTAAAAAATAGTTTCTGTTTTTACTAAATAATGAATATATTAATAAGATTCAAAATTCCTAAGTGAAAGGCAAAGAAACTCTCGTATCTTTGCTCCCTAATTACTCAGTTCCCCTTTAGTGAGGCATCACAAGCAACACTGCAATATGCGTGTTGACATTATTTTTACATGTATAAGTCTATCTGTAGAACAGTTTCAGGAAATGGAATTGTTGGGCCCAAGGATGAGTAATTTTGTTAATTAAGGAATATCTTTTTTTATAAAATCAGCTTTATTTATACATTTTACATCTAATAAGTTTGCTTTTTAAGTGTACAATTTTGAGGAATTTGACAAAGATACAGATACATAACCACCACTAGCACCACAACCATGATATAGAACATTTCCATCACTACAGGAAGTTTCCTAGTGGCCTTTGGCAGTTAATTTCCTTATTTCCACCCCTGCTTCTGTAAACTACTAATCTGTTTTCTGTACTTTACAATGTGACTTTTTTCACAATATCATATAAATGTAATAGTACAGAATGTCATTTTTTTTCTGTCTGGTTTCTTTCTATTAGCATATGGACCAATGTGATTCATCCACATTGTTACATACACCATATAGCGCAGCGAGACCTTTATTAAAATTGCTAGCTATATTCTATTTTATGTACATATCACAGTTTATTCATTCATTAGTTGATGAACATTTGAATTGTTTGTAGTTTTGAGCTATTAAGCATAATGTTTCTATGGACGTTCAAGTAGTCTTTAAGCTTTCATTTCTCCTATATGTATATCTAGAAGTGAAATTTGTAGGTCACATGACAACTGGATATTTAATTTTATAAAAAACTGCCACACTGCCTTCTAAAGATGTGTACCATTTTGCTTTGCCATTAGCAATTAGAGTTCCGACTGCTCTTTACCTTCACTAACTCTTGGTTAGAGAGTGAAGTTGTCTGACATCATGTCTTTAATTTTAGCTGTTCTGGTGGGCATGTAGAGGTATTTCATTATGGTTTAAGTTTGATGACTAATGGTACTATATATTATTTGTATGCTTACTTGTAATTTGTGTACATTCTCTGGTGATGTGCTTGTTAAGATCTTTTGTCTATTTTTTAAAAATTGGACTGCTTGTCTTATATTGAGGTAAAAGAGATATTTGTGCCTGGGCTGCTCCTATTCTTTGCTTCATCCCTATGAGTAAGAAAGTCTGTCTTCGGTTTTCACAGTATAAGTGGAACCATCCTGTACTGCTACTGGGTTGTGGCTGTTGCCTGAGGGTACACCTTCCACTAACTGCTTCTTGTCCTTTTTCTTTGTTTCAATGAATTTTCACCTTTTGCAGTTTATTGAAGTAGTAGTCTTTTGTTTTTAGATATAAATTTATAGTTCAAAAAACTGACAAAGCCATTGCCCAAAGACCATAGTTAAAGACTGATTCCTTCCTTGCTGCAGTAAGGGAGTATGTATGCCAAAAGAAAGTGTGGGTCACCTCAGGTCAGTATGTGTGTACGGGGTGGGGAGTTGTTAGGCTAGGTCTAGTCATAGGATGGTGTTGATAGGGATTACTCAGAATTTATAAATCAGGTATATAACAAATTGGATTCTCATTTTTAGAATATTCAAGTTTGTTTTTATTTCTTCTTTGATCCGTTTGCAGTCTCATCTTAGAAATATTTAATAAGACTTATGGGAGGTAATTGGATTGGATTGAGCTCCTGCACTAAATCCCAACAGACCAAACCAAAATGAAGTCATTCTTGCTAACGTTCCAGTTCACCAATCCAAACTAAATTCTTTAGTTTTGGAAATCAGGAGGGATGATAGCCAAATCCTCAAACAGGTTGGTTTTAGACATTAGGTTTTAGACATCCCTTCTGCTTTAACCCTCACAAGGAATGTAACTAGACATTAACCAATCTACTTTTTGGTATTATAATATTTTCTTGTTCCTACTGAAGCCACCTTATAAAAATGGACTGTTCTACTATATCTAGTTTAATTAACACATCTGTTATTTTAAGATGAGACAATACCTGATTAATTGCAAATGAATTATTTAACTAAGTTTGTTGAAATTTTATCTTTTGATAGAATATGAGGTTGTCTGACCAAACTGGTGTTGTCTTGACTTACACAATCTGTGATGATATCATAGATTGCATTTGATGGAGTTTATCTCCCTTGTGAATTAGGGTACATTTTTCAAGTTGTTATTTCCTTTTGTTTTTTATCATTTATGTCAGTCTGGTGACTTTGGTGTGGGAAATTCAGCATATGGTGTTGCAAGATTGAGGCAGCATGGCAAGTAGTGGGAAGGCTTTTAAAGGCTATTGGGACAGGTGGATATCTACTTAGAATGTACAACATTTACGCCTCCACCACCTGTAGTCATGATTCTGTCATAAAATGAATCATAAATGAAGTATCAAATATGTTAGAAGGAATTATGGGAGGACATTGTTATGTTGATGTAAGAAAGATGTTTGTAATAAAGATACAAATGCTAAAACATACAAAAGAAAATATTTACCTGCTGAGCAGCAGCAATGGGTATCCTGGGGCTGTGAGTCCGTGGATGTTGGCAAATTGGGCCCAGGATATAGAGAAAACAGTGCCTGATAGCATGTCTGTTGTGAGGTTGGGTATGGTAGAGAGAAAGGAGTTAACTGGTTGTGGTGGGAGGCAGTGAATGAGCTATAAATAGAAGCCAACCATAACCAAAGGCTAAATTCCAGGAGAGCGAGTGCTGTGCTCTCATGGGCCTTTTATTTTTTTTATATTTTTTAATTAAAAAAATTTTTTTTTTAGTTGTAGATGGTCACAAATATCTTTATTTTATTCATTTATTTTTATGTGGTGCTGAGAATCGAACCCAGTGCCTCACGCATTCATGGGCCTTTTCTTTATGAAGCAAAGTATATAAAGGCTGACATAAAGGACAATCAAGTGCAATACTTAATACATTATGATGGTTGGGAAAAAAATGGGGCAAATGGGTTCCAGAGCACAGATTAATCAAACACGTGAGCAACAATTTGCAGAAACAGTGAGAACTTCAAAAAACGAATCAGGAACAGTATATAAGAGGGGAAGATGAGAGGAGTTGCCTCAGACATCTGATCTGCCACAGGAAAAAAGTGCTGATGTGAAAACAAAAAGGAACAGATAAAAAACACCTGTACATGGAAACGGTGGTGGTGCCAGTGAGACACCTCAGACTCCTCCGAAGAAAAGGGCCCAGATAGATCCTACTGTTGAAAATGAAGTCACATTCATGAATAGTGTTGAAGTTGAAGATTCCTAAAGAGCTAAAACCATGTCTTAATGATGACAGGGATTTAATTACCAGACAAAAACAGCTCTGCTATCTTCCTGCCAAGAATGTGGACTCCATTTTAGAGGATTATGCAAATTAAAAGAAATCTCTAGGAAGCACAGCTAATAAGGAGTATGCTGTTAATGAAGTTGTGACAAGAATATTTCAATATGAAATTGGAAACTCAGCTAGTCTACAATTTGAGGGAACGCAGCATGCTGAAATCCCCACCTATCACCCTGATACTCACTTATACCAGGTTTATGGACCTGGGACATACACTGAGACTATTTGTATAAACCGAAGTGATGCTAGTCTATAAACCCCTGGAAGAAAAGAGTCTTGCTTTATCACGGAACCACTCAGATTTCCTAAAGTATCTGGTAAAGAATTCAGCAACTTCTTTTGGTGCCAGTGATTATGAAATGGCTCTTCCTACATGCCATTGGAAGGCTGTGTGAGAGGCATTCTCACTTATGTTTGGACAGTTTGTTCTTAGTTTTTCTCTTGTATAAATGATATGCTTTGAAGATGTTGGTGAATAACAGAATTGATGTATGTTTCTGTTTGATTTTAACCAGAGAAAATAAAGGGGTTATAACTCATTTGTTCTTTTCTTACTTTTTCATTTCAAAGTATATTCAATGGTGGACAACAAAGAGACATGCTGTAGAGGGTTTTATTACCTAGTTGACAAGCTGCTTTTGAGCACTGGTGGTTCTATTCCCTTATACCACGTACTTTTATGTGTTAACACTGTGTGATAAAATGCTCTGATCCTGGGCTGGGATTGTAGCTCAGTGGTAGAGCGCTTGCCTAGCATGTGTGAGGCACTGGGTTCGATCCTCAGCACCACATAAAAAATAAATGAAGATATTGTGTCCATATACAACTAAAAAAAAAAATTTAAAAAAATGCTCTGATCCCTAGTGCCAAAGATTCAATTTAAATGTAGTATATATAATTGAACACACCCATCCATTTGTGCTCCTTTTTTTTTTTTTAAAGGTACTTGTGCTTGCTTTGGCAGCACATGTACCAAAATTGTAATGATGTAGAGAAGATTAGCATGGGCCCTGCACAAGGATGACATGCACATTTGTGAACTCTTCCATATTAAAAAAAAAAAAATTTGGGAATCAATTTAACAAAAGACGTGAAAGACCTCTACAATAAAAACTACAAAACATGAAAGAAAGAAATTGAAGAAGACCTTAGAAGATGGAAAGACCTCCCATATTCTTGGATAGGCAGAACAAATATTGTCAAAATGGCCATACTACCAAAAGCACTATATACATGTAATGTAATTCCTGTTAAAATTCCAATGATGTTCTTCATAGAAATAGCAGTCATGAAACTCATTTGGAAAAATGAGAGGTTCAGAATAGCCAAAGCAATCCTTAGCAAGAAGAGTGAAGCAGGAGGCATCACAATACCAGACCTTAAACAATACTACAAAGCTATAGTAAGAAAAACTGCATGGTATTAGCACCAAAACAGACATTAAGACCAATGATACAGAAGACACAGAGACAAACCCACATAAATACAGTTATCTCATACTAGACAAAGGCATCAAAAACATACATTTAGAAAAGATAGCCTCTTCAACAAATGGTGCTGAGAAAACTGGAAATCCATATGCAGCAAAATGAAACTAAACCCCTGTCTCTCACCGTGCACAAAACTCAACTCAAAGTAGATCAAAAACCTAGGAATTAGACCAGAGACCCTGTGCCTAATTGAGGAGAAAGTAGGCCCAAATCTTCATCACTTCAGATTAGACCCTGACTTCCTTAACAGGACTCCTAAAGCACAAGAAATAAAAGCAAGAATCAATAAATGGGATGGATTTAAACTAAAAAGTGTCTTCTCAGCAAAAGAAACAATCAATGAGGTGAACAGACAGCCTACATTCTGGGAACCAATTTTTGCCACACACACATCAGATAGAGCACTGATCTCCAGGATATATAAAGAACTCAAAGAACTTAACACTAAAAAAACAAACAACCCAATCAATAAATGGGCTAAGAAGCTGAACAGAAACTTCTCAGAAGATATTCAATTGACCAACAAATATATGAAGAAATGTTCAACATCTCTAGCAATTAGAGAAATGGAAATCAAAACTACTCTAAGGTCTGGGGCTGTAGCTCAGTGGTAGAGCGCTTGCTTGGCACGTGCGAGGCACTGGGTTTGATCTTCAGCACCATATACAAATAATAAATGAATAAAATAAAGATCCATCAACAACTAAAAAAAAATTTTAAAAAGATTAAAAAAAAAACAAACTAGGATTTCATCTCACCCCAGTCAGAATGGCAGTTATCCAAAATACAAGCAACAATAAGTGCTGGTGAGGATGTGGAGGAAAAGGCACACTCATACATTGCTGGTAGGACTGCAAATTGGTGCAACCAATCTGGAAAGCAGTATGGAGATTCCTTAGAAAACTTGGAATGGAACCACCATTTGACCCAGCTATCCCACTCCTTGGTCTATACCCAGAAGACTTAAAAACAGCACACTACAGTGACGCAGCCACTTCAATGTTTATAGCAGCTCAATTCACAATTGCTAAACTGTGGAACCAACCTAGATGACCTTCAATAGAGGAATGGATAAAGAAGCTGTGGTATATATACACAATAAAAGAGAATAAATTATGGCATTTGCAGGTAAATGGATGGAATTGGAGAACAGCATGCTAAGTGAAGTAAGCCAATTCCAAAAAACCAAAGGCCGAATGTTCTCTGTGATTAGTGGATGCTGATACATAATGGGGGTGGGGGTGGGGAGCATGGGAGAAATGGAGGAACTTTGGAGGGGGAAGAGGGGAGAAGGAATGAGAGTAGCAAAAATGGTGGAATGAGGTAGACATCACTACCCTAGGTACATGTATGAATACACGAATGGTGTGACTCTATTTTGTTTGCAACCAGAGAGATGGAAAATTGAGCTCTATATATGTATTATGACTTGAAATGCATTTAAAAAATAAATTAAAAAATTGATGATAAAAAAGAAATAAAGGATTTAAGTCTTGAAGGAGAAAAAAAGAAAATATATAGTTGGATCATGTTTTTTTTTAGTCCATTCTGCCAATCATCTTTTGATGAAATAATTTATTTATGTTTAATTACTGATGGCGAGTGAGTTAGGTTTTACTTTTTGCTATTTGTTTTACAGCCATTTGTTCTTAATTTTCTCAATTGCTATCTTCTTTTGTGTTTGGTTTATTTTTTTTAGTGACACATTTTGATACCCATCTCATTTCCTTTTGTATATATTCTTTAGATATTTTCCTTGTGGTTACCATGGGGATTACATTTAACACACTAGAATTATAACAAATGTAAATCGATACCAACTTCTGTACTATATAAAAACTCTATAAAGTTCCACCTTATATGTGTTAGCACTATCACAACTTATATTTTTATACATTGTGGATCCAAAATATGGAATAATTGTATGCAAGAATACTTTAAATCATGTAGAAAATAAAAACTGGAGTTACACACCAAAATTACAATTATACCATCTTTTACAATTTACCATGTACTTACTTTTACCCAAGATCTTTATTTTTTTCATATAGCTTCAAGTTTTTGTCTAACATATATTCATTTTAACCTGAAGGACTCCTTTTAGTGCTTCTAACATAGAAGATCTAATGTTAATGAACTTCCTCAGCTTTTGTTTATATAGGAATGCATTAATTTCTCTTCATTTTTGTTTTTATGTTATTATTACTGTTATCTTTATTATTTTGAGATAGGATCTTTCTGTGTTGCCCAGGTTTGCCCCAAACTTCTTGGCTCAAGTTATCCTCCTGTTTCAACCTTCTAAGTGCTGGGACTACATGTGCACATAACTACACCTGGCTAATTTCTCTTCATTTTTTTAAAGTTTTTTTTTAGTTGTAGATGGACACAAATATCTTTATTTATTTTTATGTGGTGCTTAGGATCGAACCCAGTGCCTCATGCATGCGAGGCAAGTGCTTTACCCCATTTCTCTTCGTTTTTGAAGTACATTTTTTCTGAATATAGAATTCTTGGCTGGCTCTTTTTTGCACTTTATATGTTTCACGCTGCCTTTTTACTTCCAAGATTTCTGATGAGACAATGGAGGATAGTTTTACTTAGGATTTTTTTGTATGTCATGAGTCACTTCTTTGGTGCTCTTAAGATTCTTTTTTTTCCCTTTATCTTTTGACAGTTTGATTAAAATGTGTATCTCAGTATAAATCACTTTGAATTTATTAAATATGGAGTTCACAGAGCTGCTCGAAATTGTAGATTCCTAACTTTTGTCAAATTTGGAAAGTTTTTAGCCATTATTTCTTCAAATCTTCTTTTTGCCCTCTCTCTCTCTTTTTGCTCCTTTGAAACTCTCACAATATATATGTTGGTCCACTTGATGGTGGCCCACAGGTTACTTATTCTCTGGTTACTTTTCTTCAGTCTTTTTTCTTTCTGTTCCTTGGATTTTATAGCTTCCCTTATGTTCAATGTTACTGATTCATCTGCCTGAACAAATCTACTTTTGTATCCCTCTAGTGAAGTTTTAATTTCAGTTATTGTACTTCTAGTTTCACAATTTATTTTTAGTCCTTTTTGTATTTCCTCTCTTTATTGATATTATTTTGCTGACACATCATTTTCCTATATCTTTCTTTCACTCTCTAAATCTTTTTTTGGTACTGGAGATTGAACTCAGGGGCACTCGACCACTGAGCCACATCCCCAGCCCTATTTTGTGTTTTATGTAGAGACAGGGTCTCACTGAGTTGCTTAGCGCCTCGCCGTTGCTGAGGCTGGCTTTGAACTCGCGATCCTCCTGTCTCAGCCTCCCTAAGTGCTGGGATTACAGGTGTGTGCCACTGTGCCTGGCTTCTCTAAATCCTTTAAAGCAGTTATTTTAAAGTCTTTGTCTAGTCAGTTTAGTGGCTATGTTTATTCAGGAATGATTTCTGGAGATTTAGTTTGTTCCTTTGAATGGATCATGCTTTTTGTCTCTTGGTGTGCTTTTTTGTTGTTGTTGAAATTTGTATATTTGTATTTTATAATGTGGTAATTCCTGAAATCAGATCCTCTTCCTCCTTGGGAGTTGCTTTTTTAAAAAATAATGATTGTAGGGTTTCTTTGTGTTGAATATTATCCTGAGGCAACAGTTCTAAGTAGACTTTTCTGCACCATTTTTTTCCCCCTGGACAACACATTGGCTTTCTGAATATTCCTGTACACAAAATTGCTTTCAAATATACTATACATCAATTTCTGCCTCCTAACATTGAAAAAGGGCAGAAAGAAGAAAAGAAAAACATACACTCAAAATTGAGATGATTTCCCTGTAAATTCTCTGGATGCTGAATTTTTTTTATTTTTTATTTTTATTTTTTTATTTCTTTTTCATATTAAACATCTTTATATGCACTTTCAATGAACAGTATATATATATATATATATATATTTATATATATATTTTTATCAACCATCTTTACTATACTCATTCCCCTTTCCTGCCCCCCACCTCCCCCATGTCACGTCCAGTGTTTCTCTATTCCTCAGCATCCACTAATCAGAGAGACCATCCAGCATTTGGTTTTTTGGGATTGGCTTACTTCACTTAGCATAATGTTCTCCAATTCCATCCATTTGCCTGCAAATGCCATAATTTTATTCTCTTTTATTGCTGAATAATATTCCATTGTGTATATGTACCACAGTTTCTTTATCCATTCATCTATTGAAGGACATCTGGGTTGCTTCCACAGTTTTGCAATTGTGAATTGT
>PVHX01013204.1:0-55771 GCA_004024805.1 Geosciurus inauris
CAGGATTGAAGTTCAAAGGAGAAAACAAATCTCCTAAATAAACAATCACAGAGAGAAACCCAGTCACAGGACCCTCCTCGACTGAGAGCCCCAGCATGTGAGGAGTGGGCCTTGCTGTTTCTGGAAGTTCTGTACCCATTCAGGAAAAACAAATGTCGCAGACAGAACCTCATAAATCTTCCTCAAAGATAACTGCCTTTCGCTGGCCTGCTATTACCTTAGCTTTACCCTTTTCTACAATTGCTCAAATGACTGAGTACTAATGAAAATTGAGACTATAAATTATTTGATCCCACAACTAGTTTTCTTTTTTCTTTTCAAAGCCAGTTTTCTTGACCATTCACCTGACATTGTTTGAGTGTTCCAGAGTGTGTTCTGTAGGGAAAGGAAAGCAGGAAAGGGTGGAGACTGGGGAACAAGAGAGCTAGGGAAGCAAGTGACATGAAAAATGTTTTATTGGCTAAGATTGAGCAAATAACTAGAAAGCAATCAGGAGGTTACATGTGACAGCACTGTTCTTTTAGGGAGTTTGCTAGATAGAATTCATCATCCTAAAAGTATTAGAATCAAAAGTTAAGTGATGGATGAAGCAAAGGTACTGAACATTGCCTGCATGCACTAAGAGCCAGGAGAAAAGCCAGGCACTGAACTAAAATAACATTGCAAAGGCCAAGCATTAACAGAGTGAAACAATAAAGTCACAGCACATAAGTAGAAGACTGCTAATAGGGTATAAATGCTAATGACATTTGTAGATTAACAGTGAGAAATAAGAACTGAAAAATTATTAAAACCTTTCCTTTCCCCAAATTAAGTGGTTAAGATTAATTTTGAGATAGGAATAATTTTAATTCCATCCATTGGTTAGTTTGGCATATCCAACTATCTATTCTTTTTGCATCTTGCTTTTTTTTAGAGTTGAGGGGTAATATTTTTGGAGTTCCAACTCCTTAATAATAATTATAAGCAATACTTACATAGTGCTACTACTTACCAACTTTATGTAAAATAAAATATCCAATCTTTACAACCCCATAATATGAACATAATTATCAGCCCAATTTTATAATTAGGTATAGGAACGTTTGATAACTTGATAAAGGTGACCCAGGAGTATAGCAGCAGTATCCCCATACTTCACCCTGAGTGCCAGTGGCAGAGACTATCATTGTTTCTAAAGGACATAAAATACTGCTATGTGAGTTGACTGATACACTGATCGATGGGACCCCGCAGAGAGGTCTTTGCAGCCAGGAGAGGCATTGCCAATGAAATTGCTCTGCAAATTCATTTCAGGGCAGGGCTCTGTAACATTCCCATTTCAGAGCCCCAACATCATCCCCATGAGAACTGTCACAAGATGACTTACTTTGTGGTGCTCTCTTGGGAATTCAAGCCTAGAGTTAGGTAGGGTGAAAAATCCCTTATTCACATTTGCTTTTATTCCTCTGAATGAGTAGGCAAACTTTGTCCCAAATTAAATAGGAACAAAGTAGGATTTAAATATTATTCTACTTTCAATTAGCATTTCATTTTTGTGTGTGCCTCCTGAATCTAAATTTATATGTCTCCTGAATTTAAATATCAACCAAATAGAAAATATAAGAATGATTTATTTACAGTTCGAAGAGTTCTCTGAGGAATCGGTTAAGATACTTTTTTTTTCTTAAAAAAAGATCTACTTTTTGTGCTCATGAAGTTGACAAACATTGGCCTCCTTTGGTTATGATTGTTTTATATTTGCATTAATCTCTGCGTGGATTACACATTTTCATGAACACTGGGAAAGAATGCACAAGGTCTCTGGTGAGACCGTTTGTCTTCAGAGGTGGAATGGCATGGTGTAACTTCATGTGCCTCCGCGCTTGTTCAGGTGCTTGCATTTATGAGTGACTGGAAGTCTTCAGTTTTGTAGGAAGGCAGAGAGGAGAGAGACTCTGCTAAGGGTGGGGCTTACATCAAGAGCTGGGCCCCTAGACAGCTCTGCTCTCCTCCTATCTGACTCATCTGCATTCCATCCCATAAGGCCTAGAAAGCCTTTAGCTCATCCAGTGTTAGGAAATAACCGAGATTAACAAGGTCCTTTCTCAGCAGTACTTGGCTTTAAAAGGGAATTCATATAGAAAATGTTGAAGAGCCAAAGAAAATACATGGTTCCATTCTAAGACTCCTGACAGTAGATATCAGAGGGGTGAAAATAGAATGAGAATAGGGTTTCTCATTAGCTCTTGAGTTATTCTCCCTAGACCTGTACTAATACCTCCTATATGAAAGGCTAATATTAAATAGATGGATATTATGTCCAGAGTCAATCTTTTTTGAGAATAATTAACCATAATTTTACTCCCCGCATTTCCTAAAAAGACTTGTCTTCATTTATACATTTTTACCTTTATATATAAACCTTATAGGATTTTTGGGATTCATAAAAAACTGAAAATGTTTAAATTATTTATTTAAATATTAAATATTTAAGCCTGAGAAGTTGATTTTTAAAAAAAGGTATACACGTATTAGAATAGCTAGAATTTAAGGCTGACCCAACTGTTGGCAAGGTTGCAAAGAGAGTGAAGATTTCATACATTGCTTTTGGGAATGTCCAATAATACATCCACTTTGGAAAATTAACCATTTCTTTAAAACGAAGCATGCCTTTTCCCTATGATCCAGCCATTCCATTCCTAGATGTTTATCCAAGAGAAATTAAAGTATCCACACAAAGGTCTATGGACGAATGTTCAGAGCTGCTCTATTCACAGTAGCCCAAAACTCAGAAGTACATCAATATGTGAATGGATTAGCAGATTGTGATATATCCATACATGAATACAATTAAAAATAAATGAGTAAGAGATTGAAAAATGTAGTTTTAAACGTATCTAAATCTGTCATTTAAATCCTTCTATAATAAATGATAGAGTATGTAAGATTAAGCAGTAGACATAACATCTTTCAAGAAGCATTCAAAGGAAAATCTATGTGCACAATTAGGGAATGGAAGGAGGAAAAGTAAGAAAGCCAACACCTCTGACAATCTTATTAATCTCTTTCAGTAAAGAACATGAAATCAACCAGGAAGCCAGAAAGATAGGAAGGTTAAAAGAAAAAAAAGCTTACATAATAGAAGAAAATTGATCAGATATAAAGGCTATCTTAGAAGGAAGAAAAAAAATCTTTAGGTGACCCTTTCTTCTGTACACAGCACCACCTTGAGGAAAACAATAGGAAATACTATTTCATGTTTAACAGATCCTGATTCATCCATTGCTTTATTCATTTAGTGCTGACTTAGTCCTTCTAGGTATACCAAGCACTGTTCTAGATGCTTGGAATATGACAAAATTTAACAAAACTGAAAACAAAAACAACCCTGCCTTCTTGAACTTATTTATAAAGAAAAGCAGTAAAGCAGTTTGGTTTTGTAAGCAGTATAATTTATTTTTATACTAAGAATTTAAAGAACTTTTTAAATCAAAAATATTAAAACAATCATTGGAATTTTTTTCTTTTTTAAATGTGTTTTTATAGAAGAGGCTTACATAAATCAAAGTTTATTTGTACCATTCCATAGTTAATCCTAAGATGGCTCAAAAATTAACATAGTGAATATTGTGGCACATGTTCCCCTAAATGCCAAGAGGTAAGCTTCTGAAGGTCACAGCAGTGACCTCATCACAGGATGACTTCACAATGGTCATTGAGGTGTGACTGTCCCTCCCTTCATCAAAGAGTTTACACTTAGATAAGGAGACTGTCTTTAGCCAAAGCACTTTTCAGTCTTCACTTGAGCCTGGATGGATTCTATTGCTACATTTTCCAATTCACTAATCTTTTCTTCTGTAGTTTCTAATTGTTCTTCATCTTATCTAACAAATGTTTATGCCACATATTGTATTTTTTTGATTCTAGAAATTTTTCCATTTAGCTTATGTTCAAATTCATTAAAATTTTCAACATTTGAGCATATTTATATGTTTTAAAGTCTGTCTGCTAATTTCATTATCTCTGTTGTTTCTGGCTTTGTTTCTATTGGTAGATTTTCCTCCCAATTATAGATCCTGTTTTCCTGCTTCTTGTCATGTGTAACAGTTTTGGATTAGGTGCATGGAATATTATAAGCGTAATATTATTGCATGTCCAAATTTTTATTGTCTTCCTTTAAAGAACATTGACCTATGTTCCTACAGAAATTGAAGCTACTTGTAGATCAACTTTCTCCATCCAAGTCTTATGTTTTAAGCTTTGTTAAGGTGAGTCTAGCATAGCCTTTACACCAGGGATGGCTTAGTCCAAATAACAAGGCCCTTCTAGGCCTCTTCTGATGCCCTTGTTGAGACTCTCCTCTCTGATTGGCCTCAACTTAAACGACTCCCTGCCATGTCTGGGGCCTGTGGGTTACTGAATCCACAGCCCTTTGGCCACTTTCCCCCGACCTCACTGAAGTTTCACTCTATGGATGGGTGCACAGCTAAGGATTTTGTCAAGAATAAAGGGCACCAGAATCTCCACATTGACAGATGTTTAGTGTTCTGTTTGCTATAGATTCTTTCTTCTCCAGAACACTGTCCCACATCTTCCAGCTGCCTTGAAATCCCTACCTTCCAATATCTCTCAATTCAGAGAGACCATAATGCTTTTCTTGTGATCCTCTTCCTACACGGCCATTAAGGATATGTCCCCAGGCAGAAATGATGACTCACTAAAAATATTTTCCTTTCCTAAGGTACTGTCCTACATTTCCTATACTCCTATACCTGAAAAGAGCTGTTTCATGTATTCTGTTCAGTATCCTAGCTATTTGTGACACAAACACAAACCCAATCCTTACAATTACTACTATAAACAAGTTCCACAATTCCTTTTGATCTCATCTGGCACGCAATATAGCATTAAAACAAGCCAACTTCAGGAATGCATGCCTTCCATTTTTATATCATTCTTTAAGAAAATGTGCTTGAGATCATAATATGGAAGGTGAGAGAGAGGGTAGCTTTTAGCTTTTACCAGTCCTTAAGGAGAATGGAGGTGAGTGTTGGGAATTGAAATGTCTGTATCCCTTGTTGCCAAAACATGCCAACCCTCTACACTTCTGTTTACATAGGAATTGGCAATCTTAGGATATCAGCTCTCTAGGAAACGAGTAAACCAAAATCGAAGGTCAATAAAGGGAAGAAAGGAGCTAACTCTATTTTCAAAATTGTTCTGACCTGAGCTGTTCAAAATTAGGCAAGTGTCCAAAAGTTGGGACTTATCGGGACTTATTTTGAAACACTTTTTAGATTTTCCTCAAAGGAATAGACAAAGACCACCAAAAAGGATGTTGTATCTTACTACATTCCACATTTGATAAACTTATACTTGGTCTTCAAGGGTCATTAAACATTAAGTCCCAATACTTTATTATAAGTATTGAAATAATATTTGTAGAATTTTTGAGGTCAAATTATTCTCTGACCCTTCCCTAGTCTTCAATATCTAATAGAACTAAATGAAAGGTGTGTTAGTTTTTATAGATGAATATTTATAATTTATTAAAATATGGACCAATCGTCCAATCATGGAGAAGATTGCTCCATAACACATTTAGAAGATTGCTCTATAACACATTTTAATGAGTATATTTCTAATTATAAACTCATTAAAATAAAATAATTTAATATGAAATGTAAAAGAAGTAATCTGGGTCTTAGCCATGATTCCTAGGAGTAATGCTAGAAGCTTTACTTTTCTTTCAAAGTCTTTTGTCCAACTAGTGATTGAGAGCAAAGCCTGTGCATTGATATATATTGTTTCCTGAAGGTACTTTGAGCATCTTCATAATTTAGAGGGAAATTATTTAACTTTTCCAAGGTTCAAATTTCTTGATTTTAAAATGAGAGTTTTTAATCTACCATTCCAGGTTTTATTTTTTAGAAAATAGAAAAAATGACACATAGTAGGCATTCTATACTATGAACTAAAATCGATTCCCATATGCATGTGTGAGTTTGTCAGGATGAACTCAACTACTGCATATAACCATAAATCTCTAATAATAATAATAGTAAATACCTGGGAAACACTCCTGGGGTCCCCAACCAACTCTCTCTTCTATTTACTCATAGAACTGACACTGGCCCTGGCCCCCTCCTATTATATATTTTCCTAACAAAGTAAAAATACTAACTCAAGCCGGGCGCAGTGGCTCACACCTGTAATCCCAGTACTTAGGAAGGCTGAGACAGGAGAATCGCGAGTTCAAAGCCAGCCTCAGCAAGGGCGAGGCGCTAAGCAACTCAATGAGACCCTGTCTCAACATAAAACACAAAATAGGGCTGGGGATGTGGCTCAGTGGTCGAGTGCCCCTGAGTTCAGTCTCCAGTACCAAAAAAAAAAAAAAATACTAACTCAAAAAGTAAAATTAGAAACAACATATTAGAGAGATTTGATGTAAAAATTGTTGAAACTTGTATTGGAGACCTAGAAAAGTTACATGGAGGCAACACAGAACAGCAGAACTCAGAAGAACTCAGATTTCTTAAGAGGCAGAATGCTGCTGAGCTTGTATATGGTATTTGAAGAGGCTGGAGCAATTACTGGGTTGACTTCATGTGTTTTCCTTCTGTCAGGGATCACTGTTCTTTTTTTGCCTAATATTCTGTGTCTAGAAGCCATTTTTTTATATAATTTGTTCATTTTTGTTGTTTCAGTTAAAAGGGTAAATATGGGCCACGCTACTCCATCTTGACCAGAGAGGAAAGTTTCTAGTTCCTTCCTTCCTCACTTTCTCTTTGTTTCTTTCTGGTCCAAAAATTGAACCCAATGGTGCTTAACCACAGAGCCACATCCTTTTTTTACTTTTTATTTTGAGACAGGATCTCAAAAGTTGCCTAGGCTGGCCTAAAACTTGTGAATTTCCTGCCTCAGCCTCCCAAGTCACTAGGATTATGTGCATGCACACCACACTCAGCTTCTAGTGCTTTCTAAATAAACAAATTAGCCACATTTGGAGGGATGATTTTAATTGGTTCTGTTTTGCTGTTTAGTTTTTCAGTAAATTTGTAAGCATGATGTTAATGGCATACATCTTTTTAATATCTAAGACCAAAACTTCCATACTGAATTCATCAATAAATATATAGTTTCTATTATACTTTGCATCTTGTGTAATTGCATCTTATTAGGTAGATGCATGATTCGTTATGCTAAAAATGTTCAAGTATGTGGAGAAGGATACTGTGATGGTTAATTTTCTTATGGCAACTTGACTGGGCTAAAGGTGGCCAGAGAGCTAGTAAGACATTATTTCTGAGTGTGTCTGAGAAGATATCTCTAGAAGAGGTTAACATTTGAATAGTAGACTAAGTAAAAAAGATCTCCCCTGACCTATAGGCAGGCATCATCCCCTCTATTGAGAGCCTGGATAAAACAAAAAGATGAAGGGTGAATTATTTCTCCTTGAGCTGGGACATCATCTTCTCCTGTCCTTGAATATTGGGGTCCCTCGTTCTTAGGTCTTTGGACATGGACTGAATTATACCACTAGCTTTCCTGGGTCTCCAGTTTGAAGATGGCAAATTATAGGACTTGGCCTCCATAATCACATAAACCAATGGCCATAATAAATCTCCTTGTATATATCTCTGTGTATCTTATATTCCTAATATCTTGACTAATGATTGACTTGAACTGAATGATGTAAATTGCACCAAAACCGCAGCACAGGAGAATAAACTCTAAAACAAATGTTGCAAGAAAGAATGGGTAGGAGTGTATCTGTGCTTCTTTGGCCAAACTGAGGTCCTGACAGTTGCTGCATCTGTCCACCTGCTAATGATCTGCCTGTTGCTAGTTGCCTTCCATCCTGGGCAAGGGTTATTTGCCAAGAAAGTGGTGTTAGATCTCTCTCTCCAGGTGGAAACTTCATCTGTTGCTTATAAATCTCCCAATATTAGCATGCCCATGTGATTCCTTTCTGTTATAGTTTTGATCTGGATGTCCTCCCAAATGCCTGTGTGTTAAAATCTTGATTGTTGAGGTGATACTATTAATTGGGAGGTGGTGAAACATTTAGAGTGGGGCCTAGAGGGAGTTCTTTAGGTTATTGGGGCTGTACCCTTGAAAGAGATTGAGGGACCCTGACCTCCTCTTCTCATTCTCTTGCTTCAGCCATACAGCAAACAGTTTTTCTCTGCCATGTGCTCTCATGACGATGCATTTCCTTGCTACAGACCCAAAACAATGGGACCAACTGATCATGGACTGGAACCTCCAAAACTGTGAGCCAAAATAAACCTTTTCTCTTTCTAAGTTATGTCTAGTATCTGTTATAGTGACAGAAGGCTGACTAACATATACCTTAGCACTTCTTTCCTGAGTCCAAGGGCACCAAACATAAATTAGTTTTTAGCAACAATTCTCATACAGAGCCTGGTATGTGGTAGATGTGCCACAAATCCTAAATTATGTCATTATTTTGGAGCAAGTAATGTGTCTTGTTCAGTTTGGTCAGATCAGTTGCCTAACCATCCCAGAGCCACAGTCAGCCATAGTGAATGACTTTAATAATTCTCCACTGGGGGTAAGGAAGTGGGAAGATGGTAAGTACACAGTTTATATCTGCTGAAAAATCTTTGGTTACTGTTGTATTGTTTGTGTGTGTGTGTGTGTGTTTGAATACCCACGTATTTCTGGATTTCACCAGATTGTTGACAATAAAACCATCAGTATCAAATGTCAGGCTCTTGCTTGCACTTGCTCATGCAGAATTCCAGTGCTTGTTCTCAGCCCCACCCACTAGGTGTCCTGTGAAATATCAGAGATACCTCTCCTGTGTTCTCATAAAATTAACCCTTTTCTATAAGGCTTCCTATACTGCATCCTGCTGCCCACAAGAATACCTCCATTACCACAGCAGGCACGATACCCTAATAGTAAAGCTAAAAGCACCTTGTCCTAAAGTCCCCACTGTCGGCTTTGACCTTAAAGGTGTCTGAGCAACTCTGAGGTCCATTCTGGTGGGAAAGAAAGCATCTCTTTCCTCTCTGTGTGGTAAGCTGTTACCTGGGCTCTGCAGCACAGCTGCTTGTGCCCACCACTGCACATAGAGCACAGAAAAATAATCCTTTAATCTCTGCTTGGAATCCTCTGTCCATTCCACAAAGCTCAAGGGAACAAAGAAAGGCCTTTCTATGCTTTCCATTGTCATCTTCATCATTTCATCATGCTAAAAAATAAGCTTCTCTCACTTCAACCAGAAAACCAAGATGTCCTGTATATGATTTCATACAAATAAGTAGTGACAAGACATAGGTTCAAATGGTCAAACACTATGTCCTCACCTGGACTGAGCTGTTGCATCCTGCCACACATTTTAAGATAAAGGGAAGCTTGTTTATTCATTTCTTTGATGCAGTGTTACTTTTGATTCATGCTCGTGCACTGATTACTTGGTTCTACCTAATGGCTCCGATCTAAATTCACTTTGTGGGCTGGGGCTGTAGCTCAGTGGTAGAGTGCTTGCCTAGCATGCATGAGGCACTGGGTTCAAGCCTCAGCACCACATATAAATAATAAATGAATAAAATAAAAATCCATTAACAACTAAAAAAAATAAAAATAAAATAAAATAAAATAAATTCACTTTGTTACGGTTCTGAGGCTAATAGTTGGAAAACAGAAATTGTGGTTCCAGTTCTTTGTGAAACCCTCTAGGTGATACTGAAATAATTAACTGATTAGGACCCGTTTCCCTATGATTGACCTACATGGATTCTAAAATCCCTTCTAGGTCTAACACTGTGTGAGGTTTGGTGTGAATAAAACAATATACCCTTTGTCCTGATGGCTTTCAGTGATAGTGGAAGTGGTTATGGGTATTCCCTGTAATAGAAGTTAGGCATTAGAGTGTCAGGTATTGCCTTATTTTAACCTTGTTTCTTTCAGATACAACTGTCGCGTAACCTGTGAAGGACACTATGTCCTAAGTAGTTCATTAACAATTAAAAAGAATTTTTCAATGTCATGAAGATTGTGTTGAATTTGAAAGATACACATAATATGCCTAACTAGAAAAAAAATCAGTATGAAGTGCCTTTTTGAATATATGATTCTTAGCCCTGCATTGAACAAGGCATAGCATCTTGGTTTCTCATAGATGCCCGTACCAAGGTACCATATAAACATTCTTAATGGGGAAACCAAAATCACTGATATTTGCACAAATAAAGGCTCACTCGTATTAACATTTAACATTGGAGTTTGATTCAAACAACTTCAGCAGTTTGGATCACAGTTTGGGAGTGCCAAGGGTGTGAGACTGAGTATGTTTATACTCTCTCATATGTCCGTGTACAGATGACGTTGTTCACGGCACTTTCCTAGAAGACAAAAGAAGGGAGAATTATTTCAGTATTGCTGAGGAAATTAACACCTAGAAAAATATAAACTAAGTGCTATCCATAATATATTTCTTGAAAAGAAATATAGAGGATAGTCATAGATACGATTTGTTACATATGATATATATATAGTATGTATAATATGTAGGTATACCTATGAAAAAAGTAAGGCAGGCATTTGAAATCTGAAGTCTTAATTAAAATGTTTTAAATGCCTACTCACAGGCATTTTTGCTATTTTATATGCTTGATGTTTTTCAGATATTAATACCAACTTACATAAAATGACTCATTTTATGGTTTCAGAACACAGATATATGTACATGATGATATTTAATACTCCCAGAAAACATGTTAAGGTACTATCTACAACTTGAAGGCAAGTAATCTGAATTTGGGAAGAATAAATGACTTGTCCAAAGTCACGTACATACTGAATGGCAGAGATGGAAATCCACACCCTTGGATTTTGAGTCTACTGTTCTTTCTAATGAACTCTCTGTTTATTGGCTATTTATTGAACTATTTATTTGCCTGTTTATTGGTTAATGTCATTATTAAGAATCAATGAAATCAGTCATGCTTGATTGTTCCCTTCTAATGTAGTCTTCATTGTAGAAAGAAAAAACAATTAAGATCAGTCTAGATTTTTTTCTTTACTTCCACACAAAGTTTGTATTTTTCCTTTAAATCATTTTGTATTTTGCTCAAAATTATATATTTATTTATTTTGGTGGAGGTGGGGTTTGGAGGACGATAGTCATTGACATTCTTCCCTTTTGCACTGTACAGAAGTAAGAACCATGACCAGGGAGTCCTGAGCGGAAGCAGAAGAAACTCACAAGAGTGTGAACTTTGGATTTAAGTCTGCTGGGTTTTAATCCTAACATTACTACGCTTTTCTAACTGTATAGTTTCCTTATCTGTCAAAGGACTAATAAATCTGACTTCACAGGATTATTATGAGGATTAGATAAATAATACTTAAAAACATGGTGACATGTTAATGGCATATGTTGGTTCTTACCAATGTTAACTCATCCATGTGCCAAGAAGACCCCACTTCAGTTGCACACCCCTAGCTCAAAACGTCCCTTTCATGCTTTTGTTTGTTGTTGATTTTGGAAAAACAGTGAGACATTAATCCTGGTACAGGATGGAGGGTTGGCAACAATCTTAGTGCCTATTAAAATCTTTATTGCACAAATTCATGGTTGCTTTAATTTGTGCATGAATTGATGAATTGGGCTACACAGTTTTCTAAGGATTTGGTTTTTCAGTATCTCCAGCATATACTTTTTATAATATTTATGATCTGTCAATGTTTACCATCAATTCTTATAAAGTAAGAGTAAAAAAGAAAAATGGCTATATTTTCATTGTCTTAGAACAAGTTACTTGGGTGATTTCATCTTAGGAGTTGCCGTAAGAAAGAGAACAGGAAGGAAGAGCTCACTTACCACCACCATTTTGCCATCCACCAGCTTCCTCCGAATGGTGGTTTCCTTGCCATTCCAGTCCTGAACTTGGACTAAGGTGTCATTATCTAAAGTCACCGTACTCTGAAAAACAGGCCAAACCAAATTCAGATCCAACTGTCACAGTTGAACACTACCATGTGACCAAGTGCCCAATTCTCTTCAGCCATTGATACCTTCAGGTAGTTAGTTGTAGGATGGTATTTACAATACTATTTATTTTAAGACGTTTTCAGCAATAATTCTGTTAACTGATTTTCTGGGGGAAAATGCTTTACAAAAGTAAAAACATAATAACTTGAACTCTTCTTTATCTCTTCCTATATAAAGTATTGTCTTTTTGCATAAAGAATCCCAATTAAGTTTCAACTTTAAAAACACGTGAAGCTAATTCATACTCCCATTGTAAGAGCTTACCTAAGGGTGAAAAGTCCCCTTTCCTTTTCTTTTCTCAACAATATTTTAAAGATTTTTTAAATTATAGTAGTTTCTCTTGTTTAAATTTAGCACAGACATCTTGATTGAATATTTTAGTTCAAAATTCTTTTTTTATGTTGTACAGAAATTAAATCTCATATTTATTTAGTAGATGTCTTTTAAAATGGCATGGCACTCCCTTTTTTCAGGATATTACTTTCCACCGAAATGAACAATCTTGAACTGAGTTCATTCAGTCAAACAACACGTACTTATTGATCAACTATTATGTACCAAGTACTGGGTTCTGGGAAACAGATGAAATACATCTTCAAGATGCTCACATTTTTGTGTGGGGTATCAGACAACAAACAAGGTAAAATATGTTGTGTTAATCAGCTTTATGTCACTGTCATCACAATACTGGAAAAGAATAATGTCGAGGAGAAAAAGTTTATTTTGGTTCATAGTTTCAGAAGTTCAGTCCATGTTGGGCTGACTCTCTTGCTCTGGACCCAGGGTGAGGCAGAACATCATGGCAAAAGGGGAAGGTAGAGAAGCACTGCTCCATTCATGGTGGCCAAGAAGCAGAAAGCAAAGGGGAAGGGGCTGCAGGGAAGATGAATCCTTCCAGGGCAGAATCCCAGAGACCCACTTCCTCCAGTCATGCCCCAACTGCCCACAGTCACCAACCAGACAGTCCATTCAAATGAGGATGGACTGATGAGGCTACAGCTCTCATAATCTAATAATTTCATTCTAAATATTCCTGCATTAACACAGGACCTTTAGGGAGACACTTCATATCCAAACAATAAAATATTTATTATAAGTAAATGACATGTTCCAATTGGAACCCATGAGATATGAATAACAATTGTCTTTCAGGCTGAGACAATAAAAAGCTCAGTCTCTTTGTCTTGAGCAAAGAGACTAGAAGTTCTAGATTATGCAGTTATGAGGTAGATTAACATCTTTTGACATGAATTCCTGAGAGATTGAGAGAGATTCTTTCCATTTACCTACACACACACACACACACACACACACACACACAATTCCTCAACTCCAACCCACAACATTGCCTATGTACTCTTAGTTAGAAATAATTTTGCATTGTGTTAAGCCACGGAGAGCTAGTGACTCATTTTTTTAATGTATACATATCTATTTTTAGTTGTAGATGGACACAACACCTTTTATTTATTTATTTGCTTATTTATTTATTTATTTATTTATTTATTTATTTATTTATTTATTTATTTATATGTGGTGCGGAGGACTGAACCCAGTGCCTCACACATGCCTCACACAAGCGCTCTGCCACTGAGCTACAACCCTAGCCCTGTAACTTATTTGTTAAAGGAGCATAACCTTGCCTGTACCAGCTAATACAAGTTTCATTCATCGAGATTCTATGAGTGGAAAACTACAAAATGAAAAGGGAAAACTTCTGTTTGACAGAACTAAATATTGATCTAGGAAAATGATTGCCAGAATGTGGTTCTGTTAAGCATCTGCACCTGAATCATTTTTTAAAAATGCAATTTTCAGGTGCCACAACAGATCGAAGCACCCCTGGGATGAGACTGCACAGAAGGCATTTTCTACAAGCATCCTGGGAGATTTTAATGTATACTAACATTCAACATCTTCAGACTTAGGTTTTAACCAGAAGTTTATCTAATAAGACCTTATCTATGTTTGCTATTATTACTTACTTAGGATGATTTCTTTTTTTTTTTTAATATTTCTTTAGTTGTAGATTGATACAATATCTTTATTTTATTTATTATTTTTATGTGGTGCTGAGGATTGAACCCAGTGACTCACACATGCGAGGCAAGCACTCTACCACTGAACTACAGCCCCAGCCCCTCTTTTTTTTTTAAACAATGTTTTTTTAATTGTAGATGGACATAGCATCTTTATTTATTTATTTTATGTGGTGCTGAGGATTGAACCCAGTGCCTCACATGTGCGAGGCAAGTGCTCTACCACTGAACCACAACCCCAGCCCCACTTAGGATGATTTCTAATAAGCATCCTTATGAAAAAGTTATCTGAAAGACTGTTTCAGGCTTCACCTTGGTTTTATGGCCACCTGGTGTGGTTTCTTCAAATTCTTCTCCCAGTTTAAAGGAGATCTTATTATTCCTAAAGATGCTTTTGGTTTTTATGGTGATCACATCTCCATTTGTACTGATGGTCACAGTGGGTTTTGCCAGACGACCCAGTTTCCGGTTGGCTCTTCCTATTCCTGGAAAACGATAAATGAACATATAATTAAACCTGTGGTTAGTTTCAATAACTCATATTGTTCACATAATTTTTTTATAATGAGGAGGTTTGTGAGTTAAATTTTCCTCCCTTTTTAAAAATTTTTTATTTTTTCAGTACTAGGTATCAAAACCAGGACCTTGCCGCAGACCTAAAGTTGAGTTAAACAGATTTTAATGCTGCTTGAGTGCAAATATCTAAAGTTAGTAGCTCTACCATTACATACTAAAATCCATTAATTTTGACCAAAAAAGGCAGTCTCTAGTTTTTCTTTAGTGATTATTTTGTTTCTCTAATTCAGAAATTAGTTATTAATCTTGTTGATTCAAATATCCCTTTGAATATCTGATTAAAGATATAAACCATCTATTTTAAAAAATATAACTATTTCACATACAAACAAAATACTTTGGTATAGATTCTTCCAGATCTTTAGTTCTTCACTTAACTTTCCTGTATAGGGTTTGTTTTTTCTATTATGTGTTTTATTTTAAAAATACATGTAACACAAGTTTACCATTTTAACTATTTTAAACATAATTTAGGCACTGTAAGTATATCAATTATCTCCACTATATAAAAGGTCTTTAAAAGTATATCACTATATTGTATATATTGTTATTCAACTTTCCGTTTCCCCGTATCTATGCATCTTGAAGATGGTTGATATAAGTACATACAGATGTAAATTTTTCATAGCCACACAATGTCCCATAGCATGTACATATCAAAAATTTGTTTTCTCTATCCCTCCTTGGTAACACTTGGTTTGTTTCCATTCTTGTTATTACAAATAATTCTGCAGCGCATATCTTTGCACATACAGCTTTATGGAAGCTTATGTGGGAATGCTTCAGATAGAAATAGAATTCTGTACATAGTAATACTGGAGGTAAATTTCTAAGGGAAGATATATTGGGGAACTACTATAACTTGGTTCACAGAATTTATGCTGTAAAACATTATCACAAGATATGATAGATTGGATATGGATACTAAAGTCATTCATATCCTAATCCTTGGAACCTGTGAATGTTACTCTATATGCCAGAGGGTATTTTGCAGGTGTAGCTAATTTAAGCATCTTGAGATGGAAAGATTATTTTGGATTATCAGAGTGGACCCTAAAGATAATCACAAGTTTCCCTGTAAGAGAAGAAAAGGTGAATGTTAGACAACAGAAGAAAAGAGGGCAGAGTAAAAAATGGGAGCAAAAATTGGAATGTTGTGACCACACACAAAGGAATACCAATAGCTATTGGAAAATAAGATCTATTTTGAAGATCCCCTAAAGATTAGATAAGATGTTTATTAAAAAATTTGTTTTTAAAAGTAATTGTCTTAAAATTGTTTTAAATCGTTTATTAAAATTATTTGCTGTTTAGTAAATAGCATATGCATATTTTGTTTATATAAAACCATAGGATATTGCATGAGGGATTATGTCAATTCCAACCTGGTTTTGCACAAATCTGTATCCTAAGATAGAAATAATATTTATTTTTTCTATGTGAAAAACTTACGAACCTAAGATTAATTATATTTAATAAAGAGCAAATTAGGTGCTATGAAAACTTCTATTAATGCTAGATATGCTATAGAAATTAACATGGCTTACCCATTTCCTTCATGTATTTTTCGAAATTTTCACAAGAAATTGATTTCCATTTCCCTTGGAGCTGATCCACCATTTTGTCTGAGATAAGCTGATCTCAAAGAAAAATGGCTTCATATGGATATGTGTTGGTATTCCCTGAAATAGTATTGGAAACTGTTTTTAATATTATTCTGGGTAGAAAGAGCAATGAGGAAAAATCAAGAGGAAAAAACTGAGAAACTCTTGCTTCTTGTGATTTTCCCTTAATACAATTTAAATCAGAAAAGCTCTCTTAAAAATGTAAATACGTCAGGATAGAAGTGGAAACATGGTAGTTTTACCAGGACTTCTAGTGCTAATAAAAGACCAAAGCTAGATGCCATTCCCTTTCTTAGGACCTGCCATACACAGGTGTCTGGGCACCTCTGATTATGCTATAGACTGCTGTGCCCCAGGTGTCTGTCTGTCTCTCTCTCTCTCTCTCTCTTTCTTTCTCTCCCTCTCTGACCAAAGATGATTCAGAAAATAAACAAACAAAAAACAACAACAACAAACACACCAATTTGTTTGGTGATTTCATATTCTCCTTCTTGATAATTTGAACTGATACATATATAGTATTTCACATTTGAATTAAAAAGTCAAGATTGGTGAGGTCTAGAACAAATATTTTAAGTGACATGTATACTGAATAAGAGACTGGAACAGAGGGAAAAGGAGATGAAAGATACTGTGTTAAACACACACACACAAACACACAAGCCTTGTTTTTGATGGCTTTCCAGGTGCTGGCTCAATTTCTCATAACTGCCGCCATCAATGTCATGAGATTGATGAATATCTTCTTAGTAAATCCTCCTTAATTTAGGCTGATTTCTGTACCTTTCAACCTTGATTGTGACACACTGCCGTCTACTGATACCTGTAAGAAATCAGAACAGGGGACAAGGAACACAATAGCAAACATATCAAATGTCAGGTTGGAGGACAAACTCAGCCTGATGTGTTGATACCCACCCAACCTCAGTAGTGTGGGATGTTCACTTATTGGCATAAAGTTATTAAGAAACACTGACATTATAAATCATTTTAAAACAGCAGAGGGGATACAACACTTTAGAATTCCCATTAAATTGTTAAATGTCCAAACTCTAACATCTGTGAAGGCAGTTACCCAAGTCAATAGTTTTACTAATAATTATTCAACAAACATTTGTGAACAAATAGTACTATATGCCTAATACAAGGCTAAATTTTTTTCATATGGTACTGATTAAATAGCCCATTACGGTTGGTAAAGACACCACATATGTTGGTTGGTTTTCATTTCCAGAGTTAGGTAAATTCATGTTAATGTGTACAAAGGATAAGTTTATGACCACTCAATAGACATGAGGGTAAAGCCAGGAAATGACCCACCACTGAGGGCATACCTTACTGAGGGTACTAAAATTAGGCACTAAAGGTATTACGATTCCTACAATTAAAAAAAAAAAAGTTCAACATGTTAGACACCTATTAATTCCCATCATAAGGAAATCACTGAAAATCACCTCCTTGAAGATGATATTATGTTGGGAGCTATATTTCTCCCCGCTGCTGACAAATTAGACTTACAGGCTCTGCCACTGTGCCCCTCCATCCATGTGTCCACCATTTCTAGTTCAAAGACTGGCTAATGCCAACTGGCTAGGTCTTTTTGTCTTCGCAATTGTTCAAGTGATGGGTGCTTTATGGTGTCGATGAATATGTGAGTAAAATGTCTCCACACACTATACACACTCCCATAGGGGCATCCACATTCTTCTACACCAAACCTCCTTGTCTGCCATTTTTCAGTCCTTCCTTCCAGACCCCTGACTGGTCTATCAGACTATTTGCCTGTATCCATGGTTATGTATATATTCCCATTTCAAGCCACTGCTCCCTCCACACAAAATGGGTAATAGGCACACAGCTCTTAGCTTTGTTGAGATAATTTCCCCATATCAGTTTCTCAAGCCCCCTCTCCTCCCAAGAGTACTAAAACCACTGTTTGTTATCAGCCTGCCCCCAACTCTGAGCTCACTGACCCATAAATATGTTCAGGTTTTTCCTCCTCCTTTAGTTGGTTATCATATTGTCCTAGGCATGATCTGAGGGAGGGGTATTAGTGTTGCCTGTGGTAGGTGACATGGTAGGGATCTAGGCTACCTGCTCCTGAGGTTACCTTATGACTTCCGGTCTTTCTCAGGCTTGATCCCAGAGGACTGCCACCAGGCCTGCCTGAGTTTATAACCCTGTGGGTCAGTCTGATGGAACTCAGCTCATAATGGAGAGTTCTAGATGCATTGTTCCCTGGTGTTCTGTAGTTAAGAATTCTATCTCTACTGGGCCTTAGTAACATACCAGGAACTTTTTCAAAAGGTATATGTCTCTGTTGCAGATGTCCTTGCTCTGGAACCCCAGAGGTCTGGGGTTCATATATAGATGAACCACTGGGGCTTCATATATAGATGTCCTACGGAATCTTTTCCTATCACTAACAACTCCAGCAACACTAGATTTGCCAATTACATGACCCAAGCAGTAAGGCTGTTTATACTGTAGCCAAACTTCCTGCAGATCCTTTTCCTGCTTCAGGCTCCACTGAAAGCAGGTAGCCTTTCATTACATATAGGCTGGAGCACACTTCTGGATGAGCACATGTCAGCACCATAAGTCAAAGGGTCCTAGGAATATTTTGGTAGAAGAGGAAAAATACATGTGTTTTAGAAGAGAAGAACTTACATTTCCTTGACTTCACTGGATCCCTAAAAACTGGACAAGAGTCAAAGACCCCTCAATCATGACAACTTTTCACTCCCATGCTGTGTATTACACGTGTCTTCCTTACCAAGGCCTCTAGAACATTAGCCACTTCTCACTCCTTCTGCCTTATGAACACAATACAGTGCCAGATATCCAGACAGTCAGGATCTCATCTGAGTATATGACAGAAAGCAGGATTTCACACAGTCTGGGACAAAACTGCAAACATATATGGCTGTCTGTTTCATGTAAATGCTAAGAGTTTCTGATTCATTTCTCTGATCTTTCCGAAGACAAAGAATGCAAAACCAGTGTCTGCACATCATGTTCTTAGGGACTTTCGAATCTCCACCAGCAATGATAACACATCTAACAGTTAGCCACTCCAGTTAGTGGAGTTGTGTTTGCAGTAGCGTACAGTCATTCTCCAGGATTCACTTGGTTTCTGCAGTAATTACATTGGTAAATTAAATGCAGTAGGGTATAGCCCAACACTATAGTCTTCAAATTCTTCAAGGTAGCATTGATCTCTACCATTCCTCCAACTATCACCACTACCAAAGGCAATTATTTTTTGATTCACCAGTTAGCCAGGGATGGATGGATGAGGGTGAGGTTTTAGGGCATGGGGATGTAGGGATTACAGTTTCAAGAGTTTTCACTTTGTTTTCCCCATTATGATTGCTCCCATGTAGAAGAATTCAAATGGAAGTTACTTCAATGGCTACATATGTCAATCCCAAGTATACTCTCAGTGACTGAGGAAATGACCACCTGATGATTTCACTGACCTGCAGGATTTAATGAGAGCTATACTTTGGTCAGGATTCTGTTTTATTACCTGTCCTTGTATGACTTCACTTTAGCATAATACTTTGGAATACCATGGCTCAATATTAATTTAGACCCAATGGCCTAAAAATATCTGGATAGTCTTATTTCCTCCATTGCATATTTTCTCAAGTAAATTATCATAGGTCTCTTGAGGAGAATGGGGAAAACTAACAGTGTAGTATTGTCATGGTATCTCAGAGTTCTTTTTCCTATTAACTTATCGCCTCTTTAATCATCAGTTTTCTTTTTTTCCCCTAGTGCTAGGGATCAGACCCAAGGCCTTGTTACACTAAGCACACATTCTACCTCTGAGCTACCCTAACTCCCAGCCCTTTCTGTTTTAAGTCACAATACTTGTGCCAATTTGTTGTGGTGACCCTAGGAAAATAACACAGGAAGAAATTAGTTCTTAAACTCTTGAATCTCTTTATTTTAAAAATAAAAAGTTTATTTAATTATGTAAAATGCCAATTAAACTTATCTGGAATTGTTTTTATTTCAACTGTTTTTTTTTCCAGTTAAGAGTAATAATATTGGTCATCGTTTCACCAAAAATAGAGGTAACTTTTATAAGCAACTAAGTAATTATGAAAATAGAATAAAAACTGAGTATGATGTAAATTACTAAAAATTTATTTTTTAAGTTCACATAAGAAAAACATATTCCTTAGGTCTAGATTTCTCATTCTCCCCTCCCCTGCTGTTTTCTTTTGTAATCTTTGGAATCGTGCAGCTTCCTTTGCCGGGACATTGAAAGACTTGATTTACACAGTAAAATAAATCTGCTAGTAAACAACTATGCTGTTCTTTCTTCTGTATCAGAGTTTCAGCAGATGGCTCCTTGAAGGCTGATGTCAGAGTTGGGTGCTGGCTGCTAGTGCTGTCTGCTTCTAAGAAATCATGTGATTCAGACAAATCAAAATGATAGAGACACTTCCTGGAGGGATGAATACAGATTGCAAGGTCAGAGCCTGGAGGCTTGGAAGCCTCTGATTCAGACCTGCTGAGTTCCCAGGCTCTCCTGCCCTTGCTTCCTACAGCTGGAGCTGTGGAGACCCTGCCTGAAGCCTGAGCATTTCCCCAGGCTCTGCGCCAATTGCACTTTCATCAGATTATTGTAGAGTAGCATTAACTCTAGTGGTTCCCAAGAATGATTTGCATTAACAAAAATGCCCAACTCCTGCTGGGTTTAATGGCCCCAGTTCCTGTAATCCCAGCAACTCAGGAGGCTGAGGCAGGAGGATCACAAGTTTGAGGTCAGCCTGGGTAACTGAACAAGACTGTGTCTCAAAATAAAATTTTTAAAAAGGGCGAGGATGAGCCGGGCCCAGTGCCGCAAGTCTGTAATCCCAGCAGTTTGGGAGGCTGAGACAGGAGAATCGCGAGTTCAAAGCCAGCTTCAGCAATGGCGAGGTGCTAAGCAACTCAGTGAGACCTTGTCTCTACATAAAACACAAAAATAGGGCTGGGGATGTGGCTCAGTGGTGGAGGGCCCCTAAGTCCAATCTCCAGTACCAAAAAAAAAAAGGGCAAGGATGTAACTCAGTGGTAAAGCACTTGCCTACCATGCGTGAGGCCCTAGGTTCAACCCCCAGCATTGCAAAAACTGATAAGAAAAACAAAGCCAATTCCCATGAACCATGCTAAGTCTTCTTAATCAGAATTGCCAGGGACTAGTCCTGGAAAAATGTATTTTTAAATTTTCTCAGGGATCATTTGACTCAAATCTAAAGCCCAGCAATTAAGGACAAATTTCCTAGACCAGTGGTTCTCAAAGTGTGGTCAAAGTTACCATCACCTGAGAACTTGTTAGAAATGCAAATTCTTGGGCTGGGCCCACCCCAGGCCTGCTGAATCATAAACTCTGGGAAAGGAATCTAGAAATATGTGTTTGGACAAGTTCTTCAGGTGATTCTGATACATGCTTATGTTTGAAAACCATCCCCGACATTTGACTCATTTCCAAAGAACAGAATATGGAAGGGAAAATATAGGAATGATAGAAACCTGGCAGACTTTACCTTAACCAAGTGATCAAGCTTAACATCACCATTCTTCAGCCAGGCCATCACGTACCCTGATACGATGTAGTGAGAAGCACTTCTCCTCTGTGGTCTTCTTCCTAAACACCCGTAACTCCAACCTGATGATGATGTAATATCAGATATATAGAGACAAAAATGAGGGGCATTATACAAAATACTCTTCAAAATATTCAGGTCATGGATAACAAAGAAAGTCTAAGAAACTATCATAGATTACAGTAAACCAAAAAACCATGGGGATGTTACCAAAGGAGGCCCTTTTTGCCCTGCTCACAGTATGGCAATCACTGTGAAATGAGTTTTGTAAAAGAGTTTATTCATGAGACAGTCAAATGTGAGGAAGAGAGAGCCCCACATCACAAGTCTGCCTCCCCAAGGATAGGACTTCAGGGTATTTACGGGGTAAAGAAGCAGGGTGGTCTGAGCTGTGGCGAAAGGTGACTGGAAGTAAGGAAAAGCGAGGTAATCAGTAGTCTGAGCATGTGTAATCTAACTTCGTGGCTGTTTGTAGGATGCATGTTCAATTAATGGCAGCACTCATGTGCTCTGAGGGTGGAATTTTGGCCTTCTCAGGTCAAATGGTCACTCCCTGAATACTTGCATAGGCCCTGGTCAAAGGTTGGTGGTTTCAACCAGTTTGAGCTGCCTCCAAGTTCCTGAAAAACAACTTAAGCAACCATCACTATTATGATCAATATACCAGAAGTTATCTGTAGCAAAGCCAATGGGAGCATACTGCTTAATCAGACAGTCTCTGAAAATTGTGATAAAATAACAAAAAGCAAGTGAAGCAGGAGGTTTTTGTTCAGGTTTTCCCTCAGGATTCAGTGACTAAATGCAATGTGGCATCCTGAATTGGATCCTGGAACAGGAAAGGATATTAGTGGAACAACTGGACAAATCTGAATAAAGTCTATAGTTTGTTTACTGGTATGAAAGCAATGTTCATTCCTTAGTTTTGACAAAGTACACCATAATATAAGACATTAATATTAGGGGAAGCTGGGCGAAGGGTATGTGGGAAATAACTGTTCTATATCTGCAACTTCTCTGTAATCTAAAATCACACACACACACACACACACACACCAAAATATAAAAATAAGAATAGGATGGTTTATACATTAGCAGCATCTATATCATGGGAGGCTTATTACCAAGCAGATCATCAGACCCAACCCCAGATTTTCTGAATATATACTTTTCATAAGGCCCCCAGGTAAGAAATTTAGATAGATAATATGAGAAGCCCTGCTCTTTACTGTAAGTCTGCAATTATGCAACCTTTTCTAGGCCTGGAATATGCAAAAGTTTTGATTATTGAATACTCGTTGACTTTTAAGGGCCCCATGAGTTTGCAAATTCATTCTGGACCACAAATTTTCTGCACCACTTCTCTGCCCCTGAGCCTTGCATGTTAACACCTCAGATAAATTTCAAACTATATCTGTTTGAAATTTTCTCCCCTAACAGGCTATGGTCTTATCTTTGATCCCTCTCTACTCATGGCTCTGCTGCCTGCCATAGACTTCCTCTTTCTGATGGCCAACTTGCCTGGTAGTTTAAGTGCTGCTTCCTAAAAGTCTCCTATCACATTGTTCCATGAATCCCCCATGCTGATTAGCACAAGGATCTCCACCTATTGTCAGTATAACCTCAAAAGTTGTAATTTACTTGCCAGATTCAACCATGCCTGGAAGTATCCAGAGATAACACAACATGTAGGGACATTGCTTTACCATTAATAGTGTAACAAGGACAGGACTTTCAGGGGCCCAAGTGCTTAAAGAAAGAGTTCAACAGGATCTAATTCAATGGTAATGGCTAAGAGTCACCAGACACTGGGCAATAAAACAAGAAAGGTAAACAGCTTCTTCTTTGGCCAGAACTTTTTCACTTTTGTGTCACTGAAGTCCCAGAAAACAAAAAACTCCTGATTCTATAATGACAGTTTGCTGATGGCATGTTATATAATCCAACTAGAATAGAGAAAATGGAAGTCTCCCAGAGCTACTGGCATTGACTTTCTTTGGGGAAAAGGGAATAAAGTGAAGGTTAAATGTCAGGAGATGTGCCTTGAAAATATTCCTGGCTGTCTGTCATATAGGAGACTGGGGTTCTTGCTCTTGGCAGGGTAACCATGGGCATTCACCTTGAGGCATCTTGGCAAATGTCATCTTCAGAAATACCTGAATTATACAATGGCACATAGATGTTTCAGGGAACAGGAGTACCAGCACCCAAAAGACTTAGGAGCAGCCAAAGCAAGCCTACCATGACCTGAAAGCTAGGATTAACATGATGAGGGGCCAAAGGAGAAGTTTATGGGATTCCATACCACACTGAGTCATGAAAGACCTCTAGATGTGGTCAAATATTCCCATAAGCCCATAAGTGGTTGGTAGGTCATGGAAAATCGATATGTAACTCTCTTGGCTTGCTGAGCATGCTCAAGTTGCAACAAGCTGGAGACATGCATATGGGCAACAATCCATATATTACCAATGTACCCAATCCTAACCCGTATCTTCTCTGAATCTTCTCTTTTGAAAAACTCTAATCTTGTTGCTAATGAACCAAGAGAAAAGATTTTCCCACATTTTGAGCAGAACAGACAGAGATTAATATCTTTCACAGTATCAGTGACTAGAACAGTTGCAAAACCTGGGGAAACAGGAAAGATTGGGAGGAAGGGAGAAAGTCTACTGAGGACATTGATCCCTGGCTGTTGCAACCTGCTTCTGAATGTGAACAGGGTAGACTTCAGTGTCAACCGAAGGAAGAAAGTCCACTGCACTATCAAGAGGTTTGTGGAATATTTTGACATCGTCTTCAACTTAAGATAAAAATCTTTATACTTAAATTTACAATGGAATATCCAATAACAGAGAGTCTGATAGAAGGCAGAACATTTCCATCTTTGGCTTTGGGATCACCCATGTGTTCTATGAAATGAATTACCTTCGGGCTAGGCAGTGTGTGAGTCATTTATTCCTCCTATATTATCATTGACAGTGAAATCTCAAGTGCATGATGACATTCCAGGAACAATTGCATATGGTAATTCTTCAGCAGGTTTGGGCATTGTGGAGTAGCTGTCACAAGAGCATACATCAGCTCATGCTATTTTAATGATGATGGCTCTGTTGTGAAGGAACACAAGGAAGAAAAGTAAAGTCTGGGCTCTGGTTCAAGTCAAAGTGAAGATGATAAGCAAGTACTATTTTGAAATTAATTTAGGAAATGTTGATAGCAGATGAGGAATTATGTGTCAGGTATTCCTAAAAGCAAACACTAACAATTTCAAAAAGCAACAGAGATTTGTTCTTTCATTCATCTCTGAACATCCAAATTATATACATTCTGACCACACATACTAAAACATGCATAATAAAATGACTGGAAATTTAAATGCACCAAATTGTTAATGATGATTTGTTTCAGAGAATGGGACTTTCTTTCTTTCTTTTATTCATACTTGAATAATTTCAACTTACCTAAAATTGTTTAATAGTTAAATTCTATCACTTAAAAAAAATAGGTACGTTCAACAAGGTCTTGTGAAACTGACAGGATGTGGGAGTTCAGATCAGAAATTATTGTAAAGTGCCCTCCTGATGACAGTACCAGGCCAAAAATAGAGCATAGATAAGCGATTTTGTACAAAAAAAGGTGGGATGGGGGGGGGGACAGGAATGCCATCTGAATAGCCCATAAGATGGTCATTTAAAATGTCTAATAGGGGCTGGGATTGTGGCTCAGTGGTAGAGCACTTGCCTCACATGTGGGAGGCACTGGGTTCGATCCACAGCACCGCGTACAAATAAATGAATGAATAAAGGCCAATCAACAACTAAAAAAAATTTAAAAATAAAATAAAATAAAATGTCTAATAGATAAGCCAGTCCCCAAAAAACAAATGCCAAATGTTGTCTCTGATATGTGGATGCTAACTCACAACAAGAGAGGGGAAGAATAGAAGTTCATTGGATTTGACAAAGGGGAATGAAAGGAAGGGAGCGGGATGAGAATGGGAAAGACGATAGAATGAATTTGAATGGTACGTAACATTCCTATCTTTATATATGAATACACCACCAGTGTAACTCCACATCATATAAAACCACAAGAATGGGATCTCAATTGGAACAAGTTATACTTACTATACGTATGTATAATATGTCAGAATGCACTCAACTGTCTTGTATGTCTAGAAAGAACAAATTTAAAAGAACAAAAAATAATAATAAAAATAAAATGTCTAATAGGAGTTTGGATAGACAAATCTGGAGTAGAGGAAGTAAAGATATGGTCAGAAACAAAAAAGCATCTGGTGATTTGGAATAGATGAGGTCACTAGAATGTAAAATAATAGGAACAGGGACAGAGCGATGGGCAAAATTAACATCAATGGAGGCATCAGAACAAGAACTAGTGGGAATGACTGAGAAATGGAGAATACATTAGATTCCTAGGGCTACTATAACAAATGACCACAAATTGGTGGCTCACAAAATCAGAAAATTATCCTAGAGACCAAAAATCTGAAAACTAGATATCAGCAGGGACATTTCCGAAAGCTCAGGGAGAGAATGCTTCTTCCCAATTTCAGTTTCTTACTTGCACCACTCCAGGCTCTTCCTGTTCTCACAAAGTCTTCTCTTCTGTGTGCGTCTTCTCATCTATCTTTTACAGGAAAACTCATCATTGGACTTAGGGACCATCTGGTAAATGTAAGATTATTTCATCTTGAGATCCTTAACTAAATTTTCAAAGAACCTTTTTTCAAATAGTATCAAATTCCACAAATTTGGATATGGGCATATTTTTTAAGGCATGCCCATTCAACCTAATGTAGGAGTCAGGTGGACAAAATATTGTGAGAACTGTGGGGAACAGGCAGGGCCCCTTTTATGGGAATTCCAGCCGTTTGAAAGAGAAAGAGAAGGACTGCTTAATTTGTATAACACATATTTCTCCAAATGCATTTGATACTCTTCTTCTCTCGGTGTAAATACAAAGATGAATAAGACCTACTCTGGCTCTCATGGAGTAAGAGAAAAAAATTGCGAAGCATTGCTTAAGTGCTAAACCAGAAAATGTCCAAAATATTTTGGAAGCATGAGAAGAGTTAAAAAGCCATATTCTGTGGGTCAAAGAAGAATTTACTGAGTATACTCTGGTTTAGAAAAAAGGAAGGTTAGGGGAAGAATAATTCCAAGAAGAGGTTTTGTAAGCAATGGCTTAGAGGCCAGGAAATGCTTATAGAATACTTAGGAAGAGCAAGAATCTGGGTAACCTTGTGGGTAAGAAAAATCTCAGGGAGAAATAAAAAAGAGTGGGATTGAGGCTGGGACCAGCAACAGAACATGAAGCAATTCTTACTCTAATCCAGTCTTACTCTAATCCAGATCTGAACATTATGTCATCCCTGGGGACCAAGAGGATATTCCTTTCAGAGAAGAATATGATTGGATTTCTGGAGTTGAAAAATTACCTTATAGGAAGGATTGACTAAAATGAATACTAGGATCTGACGGACCAATCAGTGTAAATTAATATAATGTAGCAGCAGTTTTCAAAATGAATTCACGTAGTGCTTTATGAAAAGATCTCAGTTCAAATAAGCAGAAAATTGATAAAGGCTATAAGAAGTCTTACTTTTTTCTAATAAGAGACTGCTTATTTATGTAACATACTTTTCTGCAAATGCATCTGGCACTCACCTTTCATGGTATAACAGGACAACCCTCAATTATTTCCCTTGTCTTTTTAAAAGTTGTAAAATTGTTCCTAATTTGGAAACTGGTTTGCTATTTCCCAAGATTTCAAATCATGTGTCAAAAGTATTGGGGACTTAAAAGAAAAGACTATATTATAATAGGGATTTTGTTAATCAAGAGACTCATTCAGCTGGGCACAGTAGTATATGTCTGTAATCAATTCCAGCGGTTCGGAGGCTGAGGCAGGAGGATCTCAAGTTTGAAGTCAGCATCTGCAACTTAGTGAGCCCTTATCTCAAAATAAAAAATAAAAAGGGCTGAGGATGTAGCTCAGTGGTTAAGCACCTCTGGGTTCAATCCCTGCTACTGAGAGAGGGGAGGGGAGAGGGGCACTCATTCAGCTTATTCAGGTCACTCATTCTTCCTCTAAAATTTCCTTAAAGTCCACAAGCAAAAATCTATCCCATTGAAAACCTCTAGAAAGAAAGTTGTAGGTTTACTCTCTAATTGAATGAAACCCACTCTCAGCCTTGGATTTGTTCCTTTAGTTTCCAGGTGTAATTAGTTAGGCACCGAGATCTCATAATTCAGCACAAGACTGAAAGGTCATGAGTGCTTTGCACCCCCATCAATAGATGACTTGATCATCACTCCCACCCAAAACAAGTTATGACTGAGCAGGAGTATTATTGATGATTTATTGGCACAACATTGGTTCTCATTAGCAAGGCTTCATGCTTTTGCTTATGTTTCTTTGAGTACTTGATATCCAGTCAGAATCACACTGAGATATGATATTTACAAATTTATCAAAAAAAAGATGAAAGCCAAAACAAAAATATTTTTTTCTTTGTTGCAATACTGGGGATTGAACTCAGGATCTTGAAAATACATGGCAAGCAGTCTACCACTGAACTATAGCACCAGCCCTATGTTAAGCTATTTTTTGTTGTTTTGTTCTAAGATAGAGTCTTTCTAAGTTGCCCAGGCTGGCCTCAAATTTGTGATCCTCCAGCCTTTGGCTCCTGAGTCACTGGGACTACAGGTTCAAGCCACCAAGCCCAGGTGTATGTGTTGCTTTTAAACAACTGATTTTTTAATTCATAATATTAATAGAATTAATGCAGTATTCATTTAGTTTCTATAATGATGTTATAAGAATGTTAACTAATGCTATAACAATAGTTATAACTATATTGTTATAAATTCTGAAATAATTTCCTATTTAGCTTTCCATATATACTCAACTAGTGTTTTAGAAAGCTTAAAAATTAAAACCACTTGATTAAAACCTTGGAGGTCCCAGAGTCTTACCTGTTTGCATTGAGTGAGATCTCTGTTCAGCCACACACCACCTCTCACCCCATCTTTCACTATATTCTGGCTCTTCTAAACATGAAGCCTTTATAATCACATGTCATTCTTCCTAGAGCCCTCTTCCCTTGGATCACCAGAGGGCTAATTCCTTACCATTTAAATGCAGGCTCAGGTATTGCATGTTTGTAAGCCATCTCTGGCTACCTATCTAAAGTAGTCTCTACCTCAGTCACTTTCTAAAATGTCACAGGGTTTCACTGTCTTCTTGGTACTCACCATTAATGTTCTTTTATTGTTCATTAACTTGCTTATTTGCATGTCCCCCTCACTGCAATAAAAACATCAACTCTGTGAAAGAATGAACTTTGTTGTCTACTAAATATGGCAGGAATCCAGATTTGTACCTGGCACATCATAGCTACTCAAACCATATATTTTTGAACAAATTTCTCTATGTGGTCAAAATCTAGCTTCAACTTCCTACTTGCCACAATGGGAAGTGTACCTCAGGCCAGTTTCAATTGTTAAATAAGTCTTATAAAACATGGAATTTGTCTTCCTGAACTTTCTCCTCTTGGTTTTTGTCTGTAGTGTTATAAAAGGTCAGATTCAAAGTCTAAGCTGGGTACAGTGATGCACACTTGTAATCCAAGCTACTTGGGAGGCTAAGGCAGGAGGATTCCAAGTTTGAGGCCAGCCTGGCCAATTCAGTGAGACCTTGTTCAAAAATAAAAAGAGCTGTGGATATAGCTCAGTGGCAGAGCATTTAATTAATGTGAGAGTTAATTAGCATGGGTTCAATCACCAGTAAAAAACACACACACACACACACACACACACACACACACACGCAAAAGTCTAAGCAATTTTTTCACTTGATGTTCCTTTGGAGTTTTTAAAGCTAGTTTTCATAAGTCCAGACCTTATGCAGTTCAATAATATTTATTTAACACATATAGGGTATTGACACTGGGATGGGGGAAATAAAGATGAATATGATCCAGTCTCCACAGTACAGAAAATCATTGGATTACTGTGCATTTTTTAAATGTGGTCCAGTATTATAAGGATATTAAGTTATGTATTATTTCAGACTTTATGTGAAACCAAACTCATTGAACATTGACTATTTACTTTGCTCTATTCTGTAGATTTTGTATACCACCAAAAAAGTATAGAAATGAAATCTGACTCTAAAGAGCTTCTACTCTATTTAAGAAAAAAATTTAAAATTATCCACATTAAGCAACAGGATAATTAATGCTAAGCTATAAAGCATTCACCATCATTGCTTTGGAAGTGTGTGTGTGCGTGTGTGAGAGAGAGAGAGACAGACAGACAGAGAGACAGAGAGAGTTTAGTAGCATGGACTAGAGAAAAACCCACATTCCTGGGATAAATGGAAACTGATTTCACTGTGGAAAGTTAGGATTGTTCTTTGGATGGGCTGCCAATGAACAGACAGCATTTCTGGTGCCAGAAACCATATAAGAAAAAGCGCAAACATGACTACAGGTTCACAAAACAAGAAAAGAACCAGTATAGGAAACAAATAATACCATTCAGTACTGTAAAATTTAAGGAATTGTTTGAGCCTGATATATTGTGAACACAGGCTTTGGAAATATTTCTGAAAGAAGGACAGTTCGGAACAGGTGGAGACCAGAAACATGAGGAACTGTCAGAGGGAATGCTGAGGCAGTGGATCAGAGAGGAAGTAGCAGAGAGCAGAGATGTCAACACACTGGACACAGGAAAGAGGCTCTAGGAGAGACTAAAAACAAAGATGACCTTGGGGCTTGTCAGAGATAGTGACTCCTGAGACAGGAATAAGAGATGTCAACTTTACAATTCCCTACCCAAAATTTTAGATCTAAACTGTCTTGAAAATCTAATATTTAAGAAGTAACTTGGCACAGCCCCCTTGGTGGCAAACCTGTTCTGAATGAAAGGAGGTCATTCATAATCTTTCCTCACTCTCTTCAGAGTCAAGTGTCACATTTTGCTGAGGAAATACTGTCCGATAACAAGGTGCCCCTATCATCAATGGTAGCTGTTTCATGTTACATTTTTCAGACATGAAAAATGTTTAAAAGCAGATATTTCTGATTTCAACACCTAAAGGTCTTGGGAAAGTAATTTTGCACCTGTAACAAGTCCAGTTTGATAGTTACATCTGAGGTATTGGGAATGGAAAGTTCCCATTGGGAGCAGGAGTGCACAGGGTGTAGGTGTGGAAAATAAATTTTTCAGTGAACTAGAATGATTTCTCTAGACTGGTCATTTAAATGAAATATTAAAATGATCCAGAAACAGATTCTCCTCACAGGAAGAGTTCTCAATCTCTACAGGAAAGTTATCATCTAGGATTTAATATACAGCAGCTCTACATACTGATTTTCTGGCCTCATTTTTCACCCAAGTTGTCTTCTCTGAGGAAATGTAAACCTTATATATTTTGTGATCTGTGATTTGTGTTTCCAGTTCTTAGCTACTACCGCATCCGATCAGTCCAATCTGGACAGCTACCTGTTACCATACACCTTCCTCAAATCAGAACATCCAGGTTTCCTTTGAAAATAGATCCTTGGAGTAGCATTGTCCTCAGGCTATGATTACTTGCTCAAACAGAGCAAGCAAACAGAGTCACAACAGTTCTTTGCAAAAACTCACTTGCTGCATTTATGTTTATTTTCTAAATAATGGAAGGAAGAAAGGAGGGGGGGAATCAGAATTTCCCACACTTCGTAGCAAGAGAGAAGAAAAGGAGAAACTGAACAGTTAGCAACAATTTAGAAATAGAAGTAGCCTTCACCAGCTAAAAGTCCTGACAGTGGACCAGGTTGACTTTACCATCACAAATATCCAAAAGCATGTTACCCAAGCACGTGTGGACATATGAGCACATGGATGCCACAAAGGAAGGGACGATTTAATACCGTGTTTCTCACTTCTTCCCTATTAGTCCGAGCACTCCACTACAACTTTTAAGGTCTTTGGGAGTCAATGAAAATCAAACATGTTATTATAAGTAAGGTTTGAGACCAAGTAAGTGCATTTGATCATATTCCAATTTCTTAATTAATATGTGTTCATTTTAATAGGAGAAATTGCACATAAATTATAACTGTTTTCTTCTTCATTTGGCAGGTACTGGCAGAAATATTTTAGCAAAAATAATTGCAACATATCCTGCAATTAACATTTACTATCTTCTCTCTGACCCAAAGTGGGACAGTGGATCCCCAAAGGCCAACAGTTAAAATCTGACAGTATTGGTTTTTAGTCTCAGTTTAAATCACTCAGTGCTGTAACTGTGGCTTTCATTCAATTTCCACAACATTTTCATTCACTCATTCATTACACATTTCATATATACTTTGAGTTTTGTGCTCAGAGTATTACAATCAATGTCAGAAATAGGATTAGAACTCTTTTGAAGGGAAAGGAATTTACTTTGTGTATGTGCATGTGTGTGTGTGTGTGTGTGTGTTTGTGTGTGTGTTACTGGGATTTGAACCCAGGTAGAATTGCACTCTACCACTGAACTATGTCCCCAGCCATTTTTATTTTTCATTTTGAGACAAAGTCTTGCTAAATTGCCCAGACTGACTTCAATTGCTATTAGCCTCCTGAGTAGCTGGGATTACAGGCTTATGCCACCACACCCAACTCAGGAGTTCACTTCTGATGAGCACCTGATGTGCCAAATCACTAATTTTGTCATCTCACATGTTCTTCTAAACTGCCCATATGTATTGTTACCCTCTGTTTTAGAAATATGGGGAACTGAGATTTATAGAGGTAAAACCACTTCCACAGAATTCGCAGAGCTAAAAATGGTGAGATATATGATCCATTCACTCAAATATTTATTGATCACCTCTTACATGTCTAGCACTGGCCTGGGTACCTAGGATACACCATGATACCAAAAGAGACAATAATCCTTGCCTCTCATCTCTTTCCACTGTAACCATGGTTCTCAGTCCTGGTGGAGAAATCACCAGAATCACCCAAAGAACTTCTAAAGCACACCAGTGGCCAATGTCCACCTCTGGCAATTAAATCAGAATCTCTGGAAGTGAAAACCAATCATAAGGACAATTTAAAAGTTCACAAAATCATTCTAAAGTATCTCTAGGATTGAGAATACTTTTATTTATTAAATTATGCTATATTCAAAGTGACTATCCTCCACATATCCTGCATACACATTAGAGAGAATGAAGAATTTTATTTAAATGACATTAATATTTATTGTTCGACTTTGGGCTAATTAGATTACCCTCCGTAATGTGGTGGGCCTCATTCTATTCATTGACCATCTTCATAGAACAAACACTGACCTCTCCCAAGAAGAAATTCTGTCATCAAACTGCTTGGGGACTCAGACTGCAGCTGTTTCATGAGTCTCTAGCCTGCAGGCCTAACCCTGCAGACTTGTAGTTCCACAGTTGTGCGGGCCAGCTCACCCCCCTCTTCTCCTACATGCATCCACACACGCACACACCCTGCTCTTGTAAATTCTTTTACTCTAGAGAACGCTGACTAATACAGAAGGAGACATTAGAAAAAAGACAGAATATGTTGAAGGAAGTTCTGATAGGCAAGTCAACGACCTGTTTTTATCTGACCAGGACCGCAGATGTTTTCAGATAAAACCAGGAGTGTCTTCAGAGTGTAGGTTTTGCCTCTGACACTCATGGAAAAGAGTAAACACCAGTACACATGTGAGTCAATCTCTACTGTCCTTCTCTTTAAACTGGCACCATAGCAAAGGGAAGCAGCTATTCAGAACCATGGAACTTGTTAAACAGGATTGAAAAGATTGCTAAACTGTGAGTTTTCTCCATTGTTATACCAAACAGCCACCAATTCATCAGTGGGATAAGAGCAAGAGGAGCCACCAGATGCTGAGTGGGGAGGCCGAGGATTGAAAATCCTTGACACAGGTACCAGCCTCGTGTTCCTCTGCCATTTTGTGAGATGTTTAATCTGTACTCTTTAGAAGTAGTAACCATGAAAACCAGCCTGGAGTTTTAAAAAGTAAACCAAGCTAGACTTAAGGGTTTAAACAAAGAATAGCAGCAATTTTATAATCCATAGTCCTAACTTGGTTTTCAAAGATCACATACATCTTGTGTCCCTTATGCTATGAGAAGGATGGGGAAAAGACATGAACATGGATTTGTTTAAAAAGTGTTTTGCCCAAGGGAAAACACTAGGGTAGGCTCGGGAAAGTCCTAGGCCAATACTTGGAGGTGGAGATCTGTGGCTGGGAAGGAGCAGGGAGTGCATAGTGAGGCTGGGAGGTCTGTGCGTCTGCTAAGGAGCTGAGACTTATTTCATCTTCCCAAGGAGGAGACATTGCAAGGATTTGATCTGGGGATATCCTGCCTGCAATGTGGTTTAGAAATCTCCAGCTTTTGCAAGGCATAGTTGATAAGGGTCAGTCCAGAAATCACCGGCGTCAGTGGTTCTTTAAGTTCACGAGCCTTTTGAGGACCCAGAATGTTTTATACACCTTTGTACATCCAAGTCCCTGGACAGTGTCTGTTATGGAAAAGAGTCTAATAAAACGTTTGTCAAATGAATTAGTCAATAAAACATGTGTTAGTCAATGACTCCCCCCCAAAAAAGTATTTTGCAATCATTTATGCTTATTATACTGTTCTGTAGTTATGTAGCAAACTTTCTCTTCTAGACCAGCTTATGTTTTCTTCTTCTTAATTTTTCTAAAATCTATCAGTTCTTTTTCCAAGTATTCTATACTAGTCTTGGTGAAATATCATTTCATTCTTTCATCTACTCAATGCTCCCTTTCAACATTTATTAAGTGAATTTGTACCGAGTACCTTCCCAAACTCCATACTGTGTTGGGTGTTGGGAAAAAAAAAATGGTGACCCAGACAAAAGGAACAATTTTGTTCTTGTTATAATTTCATGACATCTCGAAATGAACGAGGCCTCAAAATGAAAAAGATAAATCAGAAGAAACATTTCAAAAGATCAGGCATCTGATATATTGTGTTAGCTGTGCAAACGTGGGGGAGTTCTTTGTTGATGCTTGATTTCTTTCTTTGTTTTTTCTTTTTTTGAAAGAAGAAAGCAGTAGGATATAAAATCAATACCCATAAATCAAATGCATTTCTATATATAAGCGATGAATCCACTACAAGAGAAAACCACTCCATTCACAATAGCCTCAAAAAAAAAAAAAAGGAAAATACTTGGGAATCAATCTAACAAAAGAGATGAAAAATCTCTACAATGAAAACTACAGAACACTAAAGAAAGGAATTGAAGAAGACATCAGAAGATGGAAAGATCTATCATACTTTTGGATAGGCAGAATTAATATGGTCAAAATGACCGTACTACCAAAACTGTTATACAGATTTATTGCAATTCTTGTAAAAATCCTAATGACATTCTTCACAGAACTAGAAAAAGAAATCATGAAATTCATTTGGAAAAAAAGAGACCCAGAATAGCCAAAGCAGTTCTTAGCAAGAAGAGTGAAGAAGGAGGCATCACAATACCAGACCTTAAACTATATTACAGAACAAAAGTAACAAAAATGGCATGGTATTGGTACCAAAATAGACATGTAGGCCAATGGTACAGAATAGAAGATACAGAGACAAACCCACATAAATACAATTATCTCATACCAGACAAAGGTGCCAAAAACATACTTTGGAGAAAAATAGCCTATTCAACAAATGGTGCTGGGAAAACTAGAAATTCATATGTAGCAGAATGAAATTAAACCTTTATCTCTCACCCTGCACAAAAATCAACTCAAAGTGGATCAAAGACTTAGACACTGGAACAGAGCTCTGCGCCTAATAGAAGAAAAAGTAGGCCCAAATCTTCCATGTTGGCTGAGACCCCAACTTCCTGAACAAGACTCATAAAGTGTAAGAAGTAAAATCGAAGAACCAATAAATGGGATGGATTCAAACTAAAAAGCTTCTTCTCAGCAAAGGAAACAATCAATAATGTGATGAGAGAGCCTACAGAATGGGATAAAAATATCTTTACCACACACACTCAGAACACTAATCTCCAGGGTATATAAAGAACCAAAAAACAACACCAAAAAGAAAAACACCCCAATCAATAAATGGGCTAAGTAACTGAACAGACACTTCTCAGAAGAAATATAATCAATCAACAAGCATATGAAAAAATGTTCATCTCTAGCAATCAGAGAAATATAAATCAAAACTACTCCAAGATTTCATCTCACTCCAGTGAGAATGGCAATTATCAAGAATACAAGCAATAATAGTGTTGGTGAGGATGTGGGGAAAAAGGTACACTCATACATTGTTGGTGGGACTGCAAATGGGTACAACCACTATGGAAAGCAGTACTGAGATACCTTAGAAAACTTGGAATTGATCCACCATTTGACCCGGCTATTCCACTCCTCAGTTTATACCCAAAGAACTTAAAATCAGCATACTACAGTGATGCAGCCACATCAGTGATTTTAGCAGCTCAATTCACAATAGCTAAACTTTGGAACCAACCTAGGTACCTTCAACAAATGAATGGATAAAGAAAATGTGGTACATATACACAATGGAATATTACTTAGCCATAAAGAAGAATAAAATTATGGCATTTGCAGGTAAATGGATGGAACTAGAGAATATCATGCTAAGTGAAATAAGCCAATCCCATAAAACAAAAAGCCAAATGTTTTCTCTGATAAGTGGATGCTGATCCATAGTGGGAGAAGGTGATAGGGAAGAATGAAAGAACTTTTGTTTGTGTAGAGAGGAATGAGGGAAGAGTTGGGTTGTGGGGATGGGAAGAACTATAGAAAGAGATGGTCATTATTACCCTATATACACGTATGATTACACTATTGGAATAACTCTGAACCATGTACAGCCAGGAAAATGAGAAGTTGTACCCCATTTATGTACTATCTGTAAAATGCATTCTATTGTAAAATTAATTCATTGATTAATCTTTTAAAAAAAGAAGTGAAAGACCTCTACAATGAAAACTATAGAACACTAAGGAAAAAAACTGAAGAAGACCTCAGAAAATGGAAAGATCTACCAGGCTCTTGGATAGGCAGAATTAATATAGTCAAAATGGCTTTACTACCAAAACTGTTGTACAGATTTAATGAAATTCCTATTAAAATCCCAATGACATTCTTGGTGCTTGATTTCTAGAAACCTCCTAGAGAACTTTCACAAGTGGAGATTCTTACAGACATAAAATATTTGGCCAGGAGACGTGTAATGTGAACTAGTTAACTTTTTCCTTCTTCTTCACTTCTTCCTTCTCTCCTCTCTTTCATTTAATAAGCATGTTTGAATCTCTACTGTGATCAAGGTTTGGCCAAGATATGATGAGTGAAAACACAGTCTTTGCACTCATAGAATTTATCATGTAGAGCAGAAGTAATATGGGAATAAGTACATGTACACACACACAAATTCACGTAAATTCTAATTATAATAAGCGCAATTACCATGATGAGAAGGCACTTAGAAATGACAGAGGAAGCTCATTTAGTCTTGGACATCCAGAGAAGTCACAAAACATAAGTTCTATTTTTGCATTTGCAGAAATCTAGTGGTGAATTTCTATTCAAGTAGTTGCTTAGTGCACTTAGTCTCAATCAATATTAAGAATAATGTGATTCCTTTCTCCAAAATGGTTTACAAAATGTCTGCTATTAAATATGCCAGAAGAGTTGCCATTCTTATTTATGTGACCTGGCAACTCTATTTGCATGATTATGAGGATGAATGTTCTTCCCTTTGAGTGAGTGAATAGTATTTGAGTTGAAAATGGATCTCCCAACCAAGACACTCTGCTATAATATTAAATGTCCCTCTAGGTGCAGAAGTCCAAGATGCTGCTGCTGAGCCATTCCATGTTTGTCTCATGGGCTACACAAGTGGCTCTCATTGGGACCACCCAGGTAACTTAAATACTGAGCCTGAGTCCCACCCCTAGAGGATCTGACTTAATTGGGGTTTAAAAAGCTCTCCAAATGATCCTAATATGAATCTATGACTTAACAACCACTGAAGAACAGTGATATCAATGCTAAGATCACTGTTATTCCAAACTTGACCATATTTTTGGATGTTTAGAGTGGTCTTGCTAGTTATTCTCAAGGTTTTGCAGTCTACATGTGTTTGACTTCATCAAGAGAGGTCTCAGCTTTCTCAGAATCCAAAGACTTTGATGCCAATTACACACTGACTACTACGTTTCAGAGATTAAAAACTTGTTTTCTGAAAAGTTTTGAGGGAAGAAAATATTTAGGGATACACAATAAAATACTGCTTGAGTTTTAAATGTACCTAAAGATGGGGCTTTCTGACACAGTCTGGGGGTGAATTATATAGGCAAAGCACATTTGGCTCAATTGACAAAGTAAAACAAAATTTGTAATTAAAATGACTGTAAATTTTAGACTCGAATAATAAGAACTTAAATTTCTAGCCAACTTCAACTATATCTAAACAATGGTTATGATCCTTAAAGATATGTAATTCTTTAGGTATACTTAAAACTCAAGAATCCTCAAACACTATTATGGTTCAAAGAAATAAAAAGAAGAGTCTTTACCTTACAACTGCACACACACCTACACACACACACAAACTATCTAGTGTGAAAATATACAAATGAGCGATGCAAATTATGTAAGCCATGGGAATTGATCTGAGAAGAGCCCTAGCCAGCTAATATGGTGACCTTTTCATTTATACTAGAGAAAACCTACTCCGGAACTTGTAATTCTCTAAACTGAGGTATGGTACGGGAACATCACTCCGTGCTTGTCATTAGGATGGCAGAGGATGTTAGACTGGCCTTAACAGGTAAGCATGGTGTGGGGCAATAACGAGAAAGGGACAGGAAATGTGGACAATGTGACCAAAAGAGGGAAGAGCACGATGAGATGCTGCAGAATTGGGTGCAGGAAACAGCGAGGAAGCTGGCCAGCTGAAATTTAGATGAGATGATGTGGAACCCTGGGAGAGCAAGCTGGGTTAATACAACAGGATCCATTGCCACATAGGAGATCCATTTTCAAGTTGGATACTGTCAACGCTCACAAAGAGAAGATAATCTATTATAGTCCTTGAACGAGGATGTGCTTTTAATACTCAAATTCCTAGACTATAAGGAGACTCCAAAAGTCCTAAGCAGGACATCAACAAGGGGGCCTTTGTGAGTATTAACTTGCTGGTAGTCACAGAAATGGAAGGGAAAGATTGGAGGAAGGAGAATTATTATGGCAGGATTTGCCATAACTTACCTGTAAGGTTACGAGAAGCTGGGTTTCCTGATGACTGGACAAAGAAAAACAATGGTATGAATGTATGAAAGAAGTATTTTGCAATAAGAATCAATAAGAATTTGTTAGTGACTTATATATGTAGGTGGTAAAGAAAAGAGAGATGAGTCGAAACTATTCCCAAGTGTTAAGCCTGAGATATTTAGACAACGTGAAGCATTTCACACTGTAGATATTTTGTAGAGATACTAGGAATTTGGAGCCTGTGCTATAATATGAAGATAATAAATAATCAATTCTTGCAGTTGTTCCTGGGCAAAGATCTAAACACACTCTTCCAAATATTTCCTCAAACCCAGAGTGAGTTTTTTTACACTTCCTTAGAACTGACACTGCAAATATTTTTTTCAGGCAAAATATCTCATGAAAAGATTGTAATGCTGTTGCCATACCATACCTCTATTAGGAGAATGGCAAGGTTATGGAAGAAGTTTTCTCTGATATAAATGAAGAGGTTACCCTATTAGTTTGCTAGGGTTTCATAACAAAATATCACAGACTGAGTGGCTTAGACAACCAAAATTATTTTTTCACTGTTCATAAGTTGGAAATCCAAAATCAAAGTTTGTTTTCCCCTGAGGCCTTTCTCCTTGGCTTGCAGGTGGCATCTTCCCTCTGTCTCCTGGTGTGGTTTTTCCTCTGTGCACGTCTATGGAGTCTCTCCTTTCATAGGATGCCTGTCATATCAGATTAAGGTCCCCCCTTGCGACCTTATTGAACCTTAATTTCTCTTTAAAAGTTCTGTCTCCAAATACAGTCACATTCTAAAGTACTGAGCACAGGACTTCAGCATATGAATTTGAGGGGACAGAATTTACTTCATAATAGTCGGTGTAATTACTCTTTAATGATTATTCTTTTGGAGACATCCAATATTTAGAACCAGAAAGTTAAGCTGAAATATTTCTGAGAGTTGTGTTCCAAATTAAGGGCATTTTTCTTCTCTTCCAAAAAGCAGAGGAAACAAACCTATCATTCATGTCCTAGGAATTACATAAGATGAAGAAATACATTATGCAACTAAATTACTTTTTATTCCTATAATTATTCTAATTATTTGGAATGGAGGAGGAAAAATAACACATTTTTCATCTCACAAATCATTTCAATGTCCATAAACTTTCCTACTTGCCACTTTAGTGTCTGGCCACTGACCCTCCAAATATCCATTTACATTCCATTATTTATGTATGTATATGAACACATTCATGTAGCACTCTGGACCCTGCACTCTGATATGTCCTAAGGTACAGTAGGGAACAGGCAAACAAGTGCACTGTGACACAACTTTTGTAATCTAGTTTGGAGTACAGACAAGCAAACAAGCTATAGCAACCATCTGTGATAAAGGCAAGGTCAGGTCTGAATAGGGGGTGCCAGGAAATCTCAACAAAGCCACTGAAATCATCTATGGGATTCAGAAAAAGGCTTCCCTGAGAAAATGACATGTAAGCAATAACCTGGAAAATGGCAAGACAAAAGGAGGGAGTGGGTAAGTGTATTCCAGGAAGAGAGAACAATTATATCTCTGGGTGTGAGAAAGAGAGCCAGGCCCTTTAGGGTAGTTGGAAGAAATTCAGTGTAATAGGGTCAGGCAGTGCCAAGGCAGGGAGGGTTACAACAGACCAGAAATGAGGAGGGTCAGCCCACAGGTGTGGTTTAGAAGAGATGAGGTGGTGCCCTCCGGCATGGGAAGTTGTTGAAAAGATTTAAACTGAGGAGTGATTTGATCAGACTTGAACTTCAATACATTCACTGGGCTGCTGAGTGAAGAGTCAGTTGGAGGATGGATGAAAAAATGCTTGTTAGCCTGTTGGAAAAATTAAGAGTGGATAAAATTTGGAAGTAAGGTAATGACAGGTAATGAAAATTGGATGGGTGTGTGAGAAATTAAAGAATTGAGGAAACTAATGCTTCTAAGTTCCACAAAAAACAGGAGAATTTTTCTGTCTATTTTATTTACTGGTGCAGCACAAATGCTTTCAATAGTTCCTCGTACACAGCAGAAGACAAATGAATTGATTGGATATTTATCCCTTAATATCCACGGGGGTTTGATTTCAGGACTCTCTGCAGATACCCAAATCTTTATATGCTCAAGTTTCTTATATAAAGGGTAATATTTGCCAAGTACAGTGTCACACATCTGTAAGGCCAGCCATTGGAGAAACTGAGGTAGGAGGATCACAAGTTCAAGGCCAGCCTAGGCAACTTAGTAAGATCTTGTCTCAAAATTTAAAAAAAAAAAAAAAGGTCTGGGAATGTAGCTCAGTGATAAAGAGTACTTGCCTAGCATCTCTACTCAGTTCAGTCTGCAGCACTGTAAATAAATAAATAAATGTAATATTTGCACATGATCAAAGCCTATCCTCATGTATACTTTAAATCATCTCTAGATTTCTTACAATGTAAGTGCTATATAAATAGTTGTTAACTACATTGTTCAGGGAATCATGATGAGGAAAAAAGTCCTGTGATCAGTATAAATGCTAATTTTTTTCAAACATTTTATCTGTGGTTGGTTGAATCTGTGGATGTGGAGCCTGCAGATAAGGAGGCCCAGCTTTGAATGAATGAAAAATATTGCCCTAATTTTTATTTTGAGAAACTTGGAAAATAGTGGTGCTATTTACAGAGATAAGCAGTGGCCGGCAAGCAGAGGAGGAATGAGAGGATCGATCATGTTTTATAGGTTTTGTTCAAGATACTTTTGAAACATCCAAGTAGAAATGCAAGGTAGATAGTGAAAACTCAGGAGAAAGTTCTGGATTGGTGATCTGTGAGTCTTTAACATGAATTTCACTTTGATCAATATAATACCTAGTATGATCAATAAATATTTGGGAGCCTGGGATTGTGGTTCAGTGGTAGAGTGCTTGCCTTGCATGCATGAGGCCCTGGGTTCGATCCTCAGCACCACATAAAAAGTAAATAAATAAAATAAAAACAAATAAATAAATAAATATTTGGTACGATCACAGTTGAGGTGACCCTGTGATGAATGTCCAGTGACAAAAGAGTATCTAGAGTACAACTAAGGACACTAAGCAGTCAGTGACCTAGAGAAGAAGGGATATCTCTCTCTTGCTCTCTCTCTCTCTCTGCAACCTTTTCCTCTCCTTCTTTACAACATGCCACCAGACCTGTCCCTTCTAGGAACTCTTGTGTGATTGACCTTGACATAAGAAGGGAAGGAAGTGACCTCTATAATTTCCAAAAGTGTACCATAGGTCAGTGTACCCAACAAAAGTTTTGCTGTAAAGCACAGTTCTAATTAATTTGTGCTATATTGTCATCTGACAGGGTAATGATATCTCACATATTATAGATTCTCACAATCACCCAATTTAATTCTAATTATCTTTTCTACAGTGCAGAATTATCAAATTTAGAAAGGGAAGAGCCCACAGAAAGCATCTAGATTGATTTTACAAAGGGATTTTGTGACTTACCCAGAACTCTAGCAGCAGAATAGAGGCTTGAACATGGATTTTCTAGATCTTGGTCCAGGTTAATCCCACCAGTCCACCCCATGCCTCGAACTTTTATGTTTTTCAGTCCTGTGCATATTTAGATTAAAATCTTGAAAAGGCAGAGATCATATTTCTGTTGTATTTTTTCCTGATCCCCTGTGCTCAGGATGTAGGAAGACAAGAAGCTCCGGGGCTAATGTTCTGAAGGCCCCAGGTAACTGTTCAAAATGGTTGAACAATTCCCTTGCAACCACATGTTTCCTTCGTGTGTATAACTTTGATGTCAAAGCTACAAGTAACTCAGACTAAATACTTCAGTAGTGATACCAGACGTCCAATTTCTTTGGTGCTAGAAGACCTTTTTGGGTGGATCAGGAAGGAGCAACTGGGATTGAATTCAGAGGTGCCATATCACTGAACTATATCCTTAGCCCTCTCTTTAAATTTTATTTTGAGACAAGGTCTCATTAAGTTGCCAAGGCTGGCCTTGAACTTGTGATCCTCTTGGCTTAGCCTCCAACCTTATTTCAACCTCACAAAGACTGTGAGGTGGAGAACACAAGAATTAGTGAATAGGAGCCATTTTCATAAAGGTGCATGGTCCGTAAATAGTAGAGTCAAGATTTGAACTTATATCTGTCTGATTCCAAAACCTGCTCTCTTCTCATGATAAATTTAAATCACTGAAATTGAATTTCATGCTGATCTCTGAGTAATAGGATGGAAAATTATATTTTCCAAGGAACTACTGTCTACTTGTTCAAGGACTTCAACCACCTGCCTTCATCACAATTTACCAGTTTTGGCACTTGGATGACCAAATCCTAGAGGCTGAAAGGAAGAGCCAGATGTCTTGAGCCATGGGTTCAGATGAAGCTGTTTGGGCCAATAGTCTTTCTCTCCCAGAAATTTGAGATGGAACAAGGTCAGGACAAACACTGTTCATGTTTCCTTTCTATAAATTGCTTGGATGACAAATTTCTCTCTCAAAATATTTTAAAAAGTAAAGAGCAAAATTGCTCTTTAGTTCAAGTTCATTTCTGACTTAAATTTTAAGTAGTCAGAGAATAAAGTAATGAGGCAGTTAGGCAAAATACTGCCCCCTATTCTGTATCAGACATTCTTTCAGGCCTAGGTTGGACACAGGAGGGCAAGATGAAGTCCCATCCCCTCAGAAAGCTAGCATTCCCATGTGTGTGGGACAACTGGCAATGAACGTAAATGCTGAACATTTATCCTAGAGTTCACAAAACCTGATTTTAATAATTTTTGGAAATTTTAAAAGTCCAAACCTTAATGCCAGATAAGAGGCTCAGATTTTAATGTTTTTCTTTGCTTTTTAAAATTAACAATATCCTTTGAAAATGAAAACCTATTTCTAAACTGAAATGAATTCAAGCCAGGCATGGTGGTGCATGCCTATAATTCTAGCAATTCTGGAGGCTGAGGCAGGAGAACATCAAGTTCAAGATCAGCCTGGGCAACTTAGTGAGATCCTATCTCAAAATAAAAAATAAAAAGGGCTGGGAATGTAGCTCAGTGGTAAAGCATCCCTGGGTTCAATTCCCAGTACCACCAAAAAATAAAATAAATGACTAAAGAGACTCTAGAAAGTGTTGTTAAGTTTTTTTTTTTGTTTTTTTTTTGGTACCAGCGATTGAATTCAGGGGTACTCGACCACTGAGCTACCTCCTTAGCCCTACTTTGTGTTTTATGTAGAGACAGGATCTCACTGAGTTCCTTAGTGCCTCGCCATTGCTGAGGCTGGCTTTGAACTTGAGATTCTCCTGTCTCAGCCTCCCAAAATGCTGGGATTACAGGTGTGCGCCACCACACCCAGCTCTAAGCTTTTAAAAGTGAGTTTGGGTTGTGTAAAATTGCTGGAATGAATTCTTGAGTACAGTTTATGAGAATGTAGGAAATACAGTGGTGAACTCTAGGAGACCGTAGTGTCTTAATAATAAATAATACTTTTTTTATTGTGCAAAACAAAACACACTACAAACATAGTGCCTTGATATTTGAAAGCCAATTTCCAAAACCTTTCACAATATTCATGTAAACAAGATTTTTAAATTTTATGTGTATTGCTACACTTAGAAAATTTCCACAGTAACCGATTAATGGCTGGATGGAATGCCAGCAGGAACGCCTTGTATTGATTCCTGTTCTTCTTAATATTTCTTCCACAGATTTGAATGAAGATATGGAAGGAATATTATTGAAGGTACAGATGAACCAAGAGTGAAATGAAATGTAATGTGTCTGAAAAGAAAGGTTAGATTAAAAATACTTTGATTGGCTGAAAAAACTGGAGAAGGCAGACCTGTCTAGCTATAGCGACTGATGGCTACCAACCTTCTCTTGAGTTCGCTGGGGCAAAAACCAGAACTAATTGAGCACCTATTTTTATATAGTATATAACAATTCAATAGCACTAGGGGGAAATATCAAGATAATAATCATTCCAGAAAAGACTAATTTATTGCTAATTGTGTGTTTTGTGTTGTGATTTTCTTCAAATGAATAAAGTATACATTCTTAGAATTTAAAAATAAATCCCATAGAATAATGTGATTTAACTTTTTTGTCAAATATGAGATCCTCCTACAACGTACCAGACATCTGGCTATCTTGCTTTTTCTTGAGTTTATTCCTACATGTATCTCAGTACTTAAAACAGTGCCTGGAACTTAGTCACTCCAAAATAAAACAAACAAACAAATAAACAAAAAACTTATTAGTCAAATGATTTTAGGAAAAGAAAAACTCTCTGCTTTTTCAGTCACTGAGTTTCATCTCTAGAAAATACCAGTTTCTGGAACGGTCTTTCTTATGCAGAGTCAAACCCATTTTTTCTGTGACTCATTACATTTAGATGTAGTCATCCTCTTATGATACGGATAACAAACATCTAGCTGTCTTCCAGATATTTTAAGACAATTGATACTCCCCTTTAAGTATTCATAAATTTTTCTCACTGGAAGATAATTAATACCAGAAACTTCTTCCTATTACTTCATTTCCTATTCTTTTAATCATTCTTTTTTTTTTAATTTTTTTAGTTGTAGATGGACGCAATTTCTTTATTTTATTTATTTATTTTTTATGTGGTGCTGAGGATCGAACCCAGTGACTCACGCATGCGAGGCAAGCACTCTTCCATTGAGCCACAACCCCAGCCCTCTTTTAATCATTCTTATCATTTTTCTCTTAATGTGTATCAAGTTTTCAAAGATTTTCCTAAAATATGGTGCCCCAAACTAAACAGATCTCTGGGTAGAAGTTGATCTGAACGGTGTACCACTTTCTTATAAGATTAGGTTAGCTTTCTAAAGGACACTGTTTGAGTAGCAATTATTTCAGATTGGTTTGAAAGGAATTTAAATCTTCAAATATTTCCTCAAGCCACAGGGAGGACCTAGCTGATATCTGGGTTAAAGATATTAATTTTAAAAATAAGATTATATTTTGTTTTGTTTTCTATAGCAAGTCTTTTTTTATTAGCCAAAGGATTAAAAATGAAGCATTTATTATAAGAACAAAATTTATTTTTTTAAGTTATTTAATTTGGTTTTGAAATTCTCCACTGGCCTACTCAGATAAACACTCATTATTCTCTGTGCTTAGACTGAGCCCTGTAAGCATACCCTGGTACTCGTGGCCTTGGGCCTCCTTGGGCAGGAGGCTTGTGGACGCCCTAGGTCAACACAAGGCACTTGGTGAGGGGAGTGTGAGAAGCCAGCTAGGGAAGACGCCACTGGAGCACAGTAGAATGAAATTGCCCAAGTTTCCATCTAGGCCAAATAGAGCTGAGGATTACATGAACATTATTATTGGCAAATAGAGAACCAGTTCCTATGGTGTGCATTTTCTATTCTATCTTGTGCTCTGAAAGGAGGGAGGATGCTAGAATTCTTCCCCAGAAGAGGGAAAGAAAATAAATAACCATGAAATCCTAGAAAGACACATCTCTCACTGCCTTCCTCACACACTGATGCTGGATGGGATACACAGGGCGAGGCCTCTCCTGTGCTTACCTGAGAGCCAGCACAGTGATTAGAATAATCAATTTATCTAATTTACCCTTCAGTAACTTTTATTTGTGCTATTTGCAGCTCTAGGAAGAGGACAACAGACATCAGAAAGAAGTAGTGTACATCTGCAGGACCCAGTGCCTCCACCTTTTGTGCACCACATGGGCTGGGGCCTGCCCTCTCTCCCTTCAGGTTAGCTGTGCCTTGAGCCTGCTCCAGATAAAGGCAGTTATGGCCAACCAAGACTCAACTGCCCTCAGCAGGAACATGCCAATATACTTCTGCCTGTAGTGGCTGGGGTGGCTCTCTAAAGTCTTAACCATGCTGCTCTGACTGCAAACTTGCAGACTTCTCTCAGCCAAACACAAGCTGGACTTCAGAGGGCCTTTCTCCTTGGAAACCAGATTAGCCACCTTATCTTGTTCTTTGAGCATTCCCTTTTGGAGTCTTACCCTCAAATTCCATCTATTAAAGCAGTTTATCAAAATATTCCTTTTAGCATTTAGCACTACCTGCCCCGCCCCCATTCTCTTCATCCTATCACACTCAGTGATGTTTCATGCCCCTGGAAAGTAGTGTCCTGGGAAATGCCCTGCTGGCTGCTAGTCAAATATGAGATCCATAAACCATAGCCCCTGTGTTCTTCTCACATGTGGATCTAGGCCCCACCTCCTGTCCTAGGCCTCAATAATAAGGGGTCTGGTTCAAATGAAGTCAAAGATGAGGTAATGAAATGGAGCTTCTCTGCCCCTCGCTGCCCTCATTACTGAAGTTTGAACCCAGGAGCACATTGTCATCAGCTACATCATAAGCCTTTTAAAAAAAAAATATTTTTTTTTTTTTTGAGACAGATTCTTGCTAAGTTGCCAGTCTGGCTTCAAACTTGCAGTCCTCCTGCTTCAGCCTCCTGAATGGCTGGGGTTTTAGGTGTGCACCACCAAGCCCGGCTATGAAGTGCTCTTGCTATGGACCACTTCTGACTTGCCATGTGACTTGCTTTCTGCAACTATAATAAATGTAGTATGGGAGACCTTTGACCCCTCCCCCCTTTTCTGAGACTTAGAAGGCGAGTCTTCCCTGATACCAGAGGCTATACTTTGCAGACATTTCAGTGCCTGTTGCTCTAGTTTGGAAGGGTCTGGGTGGACATTGTGACATTACTGCTCCCTAAACTTTGGAGAGGCTCAAGCCCCTGAGTACTCTAAGATGTATATAGAAGTGATCAACCTCTGCAGTCTAGTCCAGGAGGAAGTACAAAATTTTTGAACTACCAGACCTTAATTCACAAGTGAGGGGATTCCCACATGGTTCAAACAATTCTTTGATGGAATGTAAGGTTCAGACATCACTATATGGGAAAACAGCAACTCTTTGTTTATTTTCCCTCCCTCCATCCCCAGCCAAGACAGACCTTTTTCTTGAATTCACTTTGAGAAAAAATATTTATGAAAAGCATTTCCCCAGTCACATTGTTTCTCATCACACCCTCAGCTGTATTTACATATGGTTTCAGCAGTGTCTCCTGGTACTAGGAAACAAAGGCAATAAAGAATGTCAACTCAATGAAATGAAAAAAATAACCAACTGGGCATTAATTCCCCACTCTCTCCCTACTTGGCACTCACTCATTCCTCTTCTCCACAGCCTTAGTACCTTACCTATGTTGAGGAGACAGGGTTTAGAGAGACCCACTCTACCTCCAAGCTCACGAGAAGGAAAGAAGTCCAAACCTTACATATACAAGTCCACCTTTAAATCATATCCAGGGCACTCCTAGCCCTGTTTCAAATGCCTCAGATAAGTGGTTTTATATTGTAGATACTGGATGTGCCATCCCCATCAGCCAAGCAAAACACATCTGTGAACTGTATTCAGCTGGAGGATATGGCCTTTCAAGTCCAAACCATCCATGTATTGCAAATTCCTTCCATCACATGTTCCATTTCTTCCTGTTCCTTGGGAACTCTGCAGGAAACCCCGTGTCCATTTTTAAGGTCATCATTTCCTTTGTCTCTTCAGCAATCTAATAAAAGAAATATAATTATCTCAATTTTATGGAAACACAGACTTAGGTTAGATGAGTTTCCCAAAAGCACACAGCTAGGAGGGGCCAGAGCTAGGACAGAACACTGTAAAATTAAAGTCTGTGCTCCTGATTCTTGGGCTGTGCTGCTTCACAGCCATAACGGAGGGAAACAATAGTAGCCCTCCTTGATGAACCCACACAGGGTGTCACTGTGGCCTGGAAGAGCCAAGCTGCTGTGGTAGAGCTGAGTAGGAACGGAGTCCTGGCCACCCTCCCAACACAAAATTTCCTCATCCTGCTCCATGTTTGGATCCTATGTCTTTTCTAAGAACATTTTATTCTCCTTTCCAAGCAATGAGGTTTGGTGGAAATTTGACAAAATTTTTTTCTTCCCCATCCCAGTCTACTTTCAGTCATTGTGAAATCTTAGGCAAGTCATAGCCGTTCTCAGTTCCAGATCTTTCAAATGGAGTAATTACTTCCCACTCTTCCTGAGCCAATAAAAGGATGATAGTGTATATGAAAATACTTCATAATTGGGACAAAAACCTAAGGGCTATACTCACCCAAGTTGAAGTTCCAAAAGTTAAATTGGTGTTAGTTAACATGAAGCCACCGGCGGGAAAGGGGGGTGGTCTGTGGAGGGGGGATGCAGTCACAGGAACAACTTTGTCCCTCTGCCGGTATGTACTGTACATAAAATCCTGAAACTTAACTTCTGTTTAAAATGCTGGTTTAACAAAAGAGGTAAAAACCAAGATGATTGTCAAACAGGTTTTTCACCATTTTAGTTTATGGTGAGGCTCTGTGGTGTAGCCAGATTAAACAATGATGAAGCCCAAGGAAGAAGCAAAGCCATAAACCCTGGGGCCACAGAAGCTGGCATCCAGAAGAGGAGCAGCATGCAGGGTACTGGGGAAAGCAAGTGACCTAACAGCTCTGCCTTCAGTTCCTCCTTGGTGTGAAAAAAAAGTGAAGACCGAGGTTACACCTCTCTCCAGCTCGATCTCCCTCACCAGGGGACCCAAGACACAGCCCATACCTACCCCAGACTGAATTGGCAGTTCTAAACTAAGCTCATTCAGAGGCCTAATTTACTTCCAGGAATTAAAACTGTCTTTTAACCCTTGATTAAAAAAACTAAAACAAAACCTAGCAACCCCTGTTAGCCTAAGAGATATTCCTTCCAGGTAATAACTAGTCTCTTGTTTACTATTACAAAGTGCTTTTAAATATCTTGGTTTTTTGTAAGGAAGGATTATTGGCAGAGGCTAAACTTGAATCTAAACCTTCTTTTTCAAAGTATTATCAGTGTTTTTCTATGTTCTGATCCTTGTAAACATCATTGGCAAAGTGTTGGGGTTATTTAGAGACACTGCTTTGGGTTCAGGGAAACAGCTAACAAATACCTGGTTAATTTACAGAATGCATTTATTCTAGATTTGATAAGATAACCTCAGTTTGAAAGCTCACCTCCTATTTGCCTCTAAAAATTCTTAAACCTGTCATATTTTCAAAAGTCTCCTCACTATTGTGATTTTTTTTTTGATACCGGGAATTGAACTCAGAGGTTCTCGACCACTGAGCCACACCTTTAGACCTATTTTGTGTTTTATGTAGAGACAGGGTCTCACTGAGTTGCTAGTGCCTCACTGTTGCTGAGGCTGGCTTTGAATTCGCGATTCTCCTGTCTCAACCTCTCAGAGTGCTGGAATTACAGGCGTGCACCACTGCGCCCTGCTACTATTGTGATTTAAAAAAAAAAAATTCGATATGAACATTGTTTATTAAATTTAAAAAATTAATTACTTGTATATGTGCTATCTTTTGACCCTAAACATAAGGTTTTTAAGCATAGGGCTGTTCAGGGACACCTGGTGGTGGGTGGAGTATGAGGAAGCTGGAATGAAGGCTGGTCCAGTTAGCTCTTCTGTGCCAGAGAGCACTGGAATGCCTGTAGGAGGACTTGAAGGCAGAATTAGGCAGGCAGTCAGTATAGATAGGTAAAGAGTCAGGTTGGATCAAGGAGGTCAAATCTGGGTCTAGGAAGCTGGAGAGAGATTGAAATGTTAATGCCTTCAGAACCCTTTTTCCACCCTTATCAAGAAAACCTGCCCCTGCTCCAACCTGTTGCTAAGGTAACCTGTCCCAGGGATTGTCCATCCCTAAAGGGAGTTATAAAAGTTGTTAATTAATGTGCCCTGGGCTGCCCCATTAGGCCTTTCCCCCTGTCCATCTGCTTCTCACCTTTTGGTCATCCCACCTAGCATCTCCTGGGCCTAGTCATTTATGCAGGATGGAGAGATAAGGGGAAGAGAGCAGAACAAAGGAAGCTCAGGACATATAAAAAAGCAGAACACCTATATTTCTTGGGATACCAGGATACCAGCTATGACCCTGTTCTGCCTCCGGGGAGAGGTCTATTTTAAATTAACCCCTTTTTAAAATTAACCCTGCTTAAATGCCTGACTCTAATGTTGTATTTCAGCATGTGAAAAAGCAGAACTCGTTATTGGTAACTGGCAGTATCACCCTTGACCCAGATGTGCCTATATGTTGGCTAATAACTCAAATTATACTTTGCTTTCAACTCGAATATGCTTAGGATGGTGTTTGTAAAACATTAGGTGACCCTAATTACATCATAGAATTATATATTTTAGGCAAATTAATTATATCTGAGAAGTTAAAAAAATGAACACACTCAAAAATTTCCATGCCAGACAAATAGGAAAAGGAATAGGGAATGTTGGATAAGGAATGATAGACAAACTGACCAATTGTGGCCTGATATGTCCAAAAGGTACTGAATCATCTGGGAACTGTATGATATTGATAAGCAGGGAACTATGGTTTCATTTTTGGATGGGAGGTGACAGCAAAGAGATATTTCAATGGAGGTATTCCTTCAAATATCCCAAGAATAGGCTATATAATTTTGACTTAATGCATTAGATAAAGAATACATTCTTGGGCTTTAGGTATGTTAGTGGATTTAGTTACTATATGTGTTTTCTTTTAGAAGTTTTTCAAGTGTACTGTACATCTTAGTCACATTCTTTGAGCTAGAACAGTAAACAGGAATAGCTACAAAATGTTGCTTTAATTCTTAGTCTGAGTATTTGCATGAATTACTTTTAAATTTCAATCAATTCAGAATCACAGTCTGGGGTTGAATTGTTATACAAAATCATAATTTTATAATAAACATTAGTTTGGGAAACACCAACTAAACAAAGATAACTTTTTAACCATGACACTTTTCAGAACTAATTTAATAATGGGTAAAGAAACTATAAATTCCCAATAAAAAGTATACCAGATAACCTTTCAAATATATTTCATCATAGAGCTATTACCTTATGAGCTTCCTTCTAGAAAGCCTAATTCTCAACAGAAGATAGGGAAATTCTGGCTTACAGTATTAAAAACATGAATCAACAAATAATTATTAGCATGAATTACATGCTAGCTCCATGTTAATTATTTTTTGATTACATAAAAGTAAGCTACAAGTCTCCATTTCAAGTAGTCTGCAGACTTTTAGGAAATAATAGAAGAAGAAGAAAAAAGAAATAGCCACAGCAATTTATACCGAATATAAATAAACATTTTTCTAATGTTACAGGGCTGGGACCTTCTGAGAAACTGAGGCAGCATGAAGCCCCAATTCTTGTCATCAAGTCAGAAAGACTTCAGACTTATCTCTCAGGGTAACAGGCATGAGTTTATTGAATGGACAGGAAAAGGGAAAAGGGACACTCTCAAGGAAAAGAGTAGGTCCTCTCAGAGAGAAGAGGGACAGCATGCCTCTCCTGTACTCCAGTTTTATTGGTGTCCCAGGGAAGTTTCCAGAGTGTCCCACCAGGTCCACATCTTGACTTTTGACTGACAGCAGGATGACATCAGATTTTCAAGTCCTCAGAGCCATGACCATTCCAGGTCACTTTGGCCCATGCTGACTGGTTCTAATTAGAACCTGTTTGTATGGATTTTATAGTTATCTTTTTCTTCTTGGATTCTTGGATCTGGTCTGTGAAAAGGTTTACAAAATCCTCCCCTTCAGGGTAACTTGGGTTTCTCTTATCAACATTATTTCAGACCTGCATTTCTACTGCAGATAACAGGCAGTTGGCTGAGCACTGTCACATATCTTGTCCAGGGCTGCAGGTAAATTGCTTTTGGGAAAAGAAAGCATGCGGGGGTCAGTACAGTGAGCCCAGTTTATAAAATTATTCCCTTAACTTCATGTTCCCACCACTCCCATTTGTCTGTCCCCTATTACTAAGACAAAAGATTTATTTAATTTTCAATTTAGGGTCTGACATTCTTATTCAGTTCAAGTTTCTGTTTTGGTGTCAACTCACCATTTTATTTGTAACAAAATAAAATATTTAGCATAAAGAATACCTTTTCGATCTAAATTGTTCTTCAGTGAAACTCTAAGAAAACAATTTTTTTCTCAGCAGATTCATAGGCTTAATTTTACTGTTTCTAGATTCCTCCTTGAGCAATGAGTACAATAAGTTGTAAATAGGTGGTAACTTATGGTTCACACAACTGAAGACCCATTACCAAACAGAGAAGAAGGGAGCAATCTCTAAGGAAAAATTTCCAATGGAAAGCATGTAAGTGCTTTTGACTTTTAAAATTTCCTAATTTTTTCAGCCATGATACAAAATGGTTAGATTGAAAAATTTGATCTGAGAAAAATCACAAAATAAAAATTCTCTTAAAGCATAAATATGTACAAATATTAGGAACAATTAAATTTTAAGAAGCTGATGAACACAGCCTAATCCTATCTTAAGATTAAAAGCCATATCGACACGAGGCCATAAAAGGTTTATTTTTGTTTTACTTGTTTGGACCATGTTTGGCTTTGATTGGGTAACTGCCCTCCTTAAAATCTCAGCGGTGCCCCCATGCTGGAGCCTGAGTTTACTCCCTATCTAAAGATGTTAAGCCATGTAAATCACTGATTTGCTATCTGATTCTGTATTACACTTGCCAGAACCCTATAAGTTGTAAATTCCTAAGATACCTATCTTTGTAATTCTCTGTGTTATAAAAACCTCCCTGCTCCCAGACAAAGCTGTTGCCCTCACTTTTTGAAGGTGACAGCCACTGTACAGCTAATTTGTGTGCACAATATAAGCTTGCTTAATTTGATTTAAAATTGGAGTTGGTGGTCTTTTTTTTGCATCCTGGGTTCAACAAGGCAAATGTCATTTTGATGAAATAAGTTATTGATTCCTCTTTGGCACATGCTACGCTTCTTTTATATGCAAAATTATACTCTTGTCCTTAAGACATATATTACTATAATGTCTTTAAGCATGTTATTAATATTATTAATGGTGGTATTCATAAATACATTTTGATTGAATTATCTTCAGTTCATATATATCCAAAATGACTTTGACAAACAAAAGTTTGGAAACTTCTTGAGAAAATTTTTGGTGATGTGAAGCCAAAGCTTTAAACATATTTCTGTCAACAAGGGTCTGAAAATGCGTTCCCAACCCTAATGAAAAATCTAGAAGCATCTATTTTATTTCCATTAATTATCCATGTTAATTGAATGAAAATGCCAAATTAACAGTTGCTTCTTAGTAAACATTTTACAAAAGAAAATCGGGTGCTCTTCTGAGACAAGGCTGAGATATAAACAGGCTGATTTAAAATGTATTTTTTAAATGATGTGCAGACTTACTTCACATTTAGTATGTCTTGTTCCAACACTGTTATATTTTTACCCTATGGATCAACTGTCGGTCCCTAAATAACAGACCCCTTCATAGCCACCTACTAAGCATACCTCAGCACAACTGAATTAACCCAAGTCCCCAGTGATATTTACATTACAGTGAGACATTTAATACATTTGCAGATTTTCAGATTCTAATAACAAATATGCTTAACTTTTAAAAAAAAAATTTTTTTTAAGAACCTGAAGTTTGGTGCTTCTTTGTCCAATGTAGTACTACTAATCAAAATTAAAACTGATGCACAATGTGTCAAAATGCACTTTACTGTCATGTATAGCTAATTAGAACAAATTAAAAAATAAAAAAGACGAAAAAACTGATGCAATTATGTATGTGAAGAAAATTGCTTGTTTAATTCATAGAAATTCCTGAGCACTAGACAAAATAGTGAAGTTATACTGTAAGATGTAAAATCTTTGCTCTGAATACATTGTCAACAAAGCCAGTCCATTAAGAACTATTCTTTTAATTCAAAAGGCCTGTTGTCTACTTACGGGATTGTTTTTTGTTCTCAGCAATACAAAGTAGACAAATAATTCAATGTGTCAGTTAAATTACATAATTATCACAAAAAAGTAAAGAAGGGCCAGCATCTAGTCTCTTTGCATGTTTTCAGACACACTGAATGATGGAAGCACATACTTTCTGTATGAGAATTCAGATATTGGCCACAGCCCCTCAGAGATTTCCATTATCGTCCCAAAAGCAAAATGCTGTCAACTTCTCTCAGCAGCACACGGGACACAAGCCTGGCTCCTGCCCACCCTTCTTAGCTCGACAGCATTCCTGTTCATATTTCTCAGTTTGTCCAGTAAGAGAAAATGTGCTGAGGTTAGGGACATTAGTGAATTGCACTACAGGATAATTCATAGAGACATTACATTCTATTTTGTTCTTCCTATTGTATAAGACTCAGGACAGACTGGAAACATATTTGTTCTCTATAATATTTTTAATCTGAGTAGTTTCCTAATGGAGCCTTCTCTTACTTTCAGGGGAAAGAGCAGAATTTTGTATTGGGCCTGGCAGACATCTTGGAGCAAACTCTAGGACGGGGGCAAGAGGAAGACTATGGAAGAGGGAACAGATGGGAGAAGGGGTTTTCAAGAGTGGGAAAGGACTAGAGTCTTGACAGGTAGGAATGCTGAACTCTAATGGAGGCATCCACAAGAAAGGAATAAAGGCTGAATTCAGGCAGGAAGTCAAGCCAACTCTGAAAGGCTTAGTGTACAGAGGTCATTGCGGGCCACCCA
>PVHX01013205.1:0-55750 GCA_004024805.1 Geosciurus inauris
ATCTGCTTATAATTTTGTGCAAAGTTAGAAAAATTATGATTGTAATAATTTTTTTTTCTATTTGCCTCAACAAATGTTTTCAGTGAATAGTGTGTACAGCTTCTGAAAATTTGTTTTTTTTCTGTTATGTTTGATAACATGTATTTAAATGCAACTTTTGAGAAAAATAAATAAAAATTAAAATTAAAAAAAAAATAATCTTGACAGTAGCTTCATTTTTCGGGAAACTGCAGAAACAACTTTGTCTTTATAAAAATGTGTGTGGGTGAGGGAGGAGGGGAATTATTTATCAGATGTTAGCCTTTTTAAGCACTGTATTGATGATTTGTCTAGGACTCATGTTTCTATGACACTGAATCAGATAAAGGTAATAACAACAAGCCTGGCTTGGAAGGGCTGCCGTCTGAAAAGAGTGACAATTTTTAGATATTCTTTCTCAAGGGAGAACTGTGGTTATGGCTTAATAAGATTCAGAAACAGAAAATGACAGACCTCAAGAGGGAACCCAACAGATGGAATAATGTCTCCTTCAGAACAAAGAAGTCACTAGTTGTAGAAAGCAGGACTTGCATTTGGTAGAAGACAGACTTGAGCGGGTCCATTTCATCCATTCACATGCACTGAGGCAGGACCACTCAGAGACACTTCCATGGTCATGACTTTTACAAATGAATTTCACATTTCTATGTTTGACCAAGATAAGACTAAACAAAAACCAAATTTATCCTCCTGCATGAAACGAACAAATATAAGCAAATACAAAAACATGGAACAATGGTTTTAAGGCTATGGACATCAGGCAATAAGGTAATAAACAAGTTTAAACATAGGAGCATCTGAGATTATTTTATTGAGAAAGTTTTCAGGCACTGGCACAGGAACAGAGAGCTGAAGTGGAGTTTGGCAGACTCTCTGAGATGAGGAGACGTAATTGAGGATTTGGGGAAATGTACGACCTTGGTGTTCTTAGGGCTGACAATCAGAAAAGGGAGAGTTGCACAGAGATTTTTTTTAAATAGAGGAATCTCCTTGAATATTCAGTAAGAAATTAATGAGTATGTGTGTATATGTGTGTGTGAACTACCAAAGCCCAGTGTGTTACCGATTTTTCCATAATTGAGACAAAATAGCTGATATAAGTAACTTAAAGGAGGCAAGATTTATTTTGGCTTGTGGATTCAGAGGTTCCAGTTCATGGCCTGTTGGCTCCCTTGCTCTGGGTCTGTGATGGCACAGCATATCACAGCAGTAGAATGTGTCAAAGCAAAGCAGCTCACTTAATTGTGGCTGGGAAGCAAGGAGAGAAAGGAAGGGGCTAGAGACTCAATATTCCTTTCAAAGTGTGTTCCAAATGATCTAACATTGTTCTACCAGGTCCCATCTCCTAAAAGTTTTCACCCTCTCATAATAGTGCCACAGGCTTATGACCAGTCTTTCACCACATGAGCCATTGAGAAACTCTCCAGATACAAACTATAGCAGCCAGAGAATATATATCTTTGATGAGATTAGAGAGAATATTAGCTAACTCTCCTCTGACTCTCATACTGGGCTGGTACTAGAGCTAGTCCTACATGCTGAAAAGGAAAATTTAATGGGGCATTGGGTTGAGTATTAAGGAAGATCTTGCCTCATTAGTGGAGAAAAATTACTCCTACATTGAGTATTGCTCTGAACCCACCTAACAAATCATAAAATCTAGATCCAAATGTTCAAATTATTTTCAAATAAGTCAACTGTATACCATAAAAAGATGAAGAATATTTACATAGACAAATACTCATCACCCAATAAGGGAATGTTGGCAATGCCTAGCATGTGATTAAGGATCACCAGACATGTAAAGAAACATGATCCTTAACAAGAAGAGTAATCAATCAAAATTAATGCAAAATTAATGAATATTAAATTTAGCAAACAAAGACATTAAGACAGTTGTTATATTTACCCTAATTTAAAAATTAAGTGGAAACACTCAAAATGCAAAAAGAACCAAATCAAGCTCCTAGGGAGTAAAATATAAAGTCTACAGTGAAAAAGAAAACAAAATGGAGCAAAAAACACTGGATGGGACTTGTGGCTATTTAGAGAATGCAGAAGAAGGAACTGGTGAACTTGAGTTCATAGAAAAATAAATTCCCCCAAATGAAATATAAATTTTAAAAAAATCAAAAAAGAAAAGAACATTAATGAACTATAAGACTCTATCAAATTACTAATATATGTATGATTGGAATATCCAAAACAATGGTGAAGAAGATAACAAATATTTTAAGAAACAATGACTGATATGTTTTCCAAATTTGATGAGTATTCTAGCCCATTGATCAAGAAAAATCAACTGCTAGAAATATGAAGAACACTACACAAAGGTCTATCACAATTAAGTCACTCAAAACCAGGGACAGAGAGAGAATCTAAAAGGCAGCTACAGAAAAAAGCAAAACACATTGTATTAAAAGAACAAGCATCAGGATAACAACATATTTCTTGTTGGAAACAACTCAAACAAAAAGACAATGAAGTAAAAAATGTACTAGAAAATAATCCATTGGCTTATAAATTCATTCCATATGAAAATATAGTTCATAAAAAAAAAGAAAAATAAGAACTCATCAACAGCAGATTCAAACTGCAAGAAATATTAATAGAGTCCTTCAGGCAGAAGGAAAAGCATACCAGATATAAACATGAATGCACACAAACTAAAGCAGAGAACCAGACAATGACTGTATGGGCAACTATGAAAGATTTATCCTCATTACTTCAAGCTATTTAAAACACAATGAGCTGTTAAACAATTAATAAAATATATTTAAGTGATTATACTTAAAGGTAAATTTTATGATCACAAAATCTACAAGGAATGAAATAGAAGTATATTATTATAAGAATTCTATACAATATGTGCAGTGATATCAGGTGAAGGTAAACCAATAAATATATTTTTCACTTGTTTATTCAGGTATAATTAACAAATAAGAATTGTGCAAATTTAAGGTGTATAAAATGATTACCAAAATCAAGCTAATTAACATATACCACTCCATAGAATTACCTTGTGTATGTGTATAAATACTTAAGATTTAGTAAATTTCAAATATATAATACATTATTATTAACTATAGTTACTGTGATCGTTGTAGTCAGCTATTTCACTGGTGTGACTAAAAGACTTAACAAGGGCAATTTTAGAGGAGGAAAAGTTTATTTTGGGGCTTACAGTTTCAGAAATCTCAGTCCATAGAGATACAGCTCCATTCCTCAGGGCCACAGGTGAAGCAGAACATCATGGCAGAAGAGTGAGTCTGATTAGCTCACATTTGATCAGAAAGCAGAGAAAGAATCCACCTGCCAGATACAAAATATATACCCCAAGGCACACACTCAATGCCCACCTCCTCCAGCCCCTCCCTACCTGCCTTCAGTTAATCCCCACTAGGGGATTAAGGCTCTCATAACCCAATCATCTCATCTGTGAGTGATCTTGTATTGTTTCACACTTGAGCTTTTGGGGAACACCTAATATCCCTAATATCTAAACCGTAACAATTATATACAGCAGGTCTCTAGAATTTATAACATATTTTCCACCCTTTGACTAATATATCCCAAATTCTCCAATGCTTGATCTCTGATAAGCACCCTTTTACTACTTGTTTCTATTAATTAGACTTTTAAAAATTTTCTTTATATAAAAATGAGATGATGAAGAATTTTTATTCCTGTGTCTGACTTATTTCACTTATGTACTTATTCATCTTGACATGACTGCAGGCATCTTGAGTCATAATTGCCATAATTACCCAGAGTAATCCTAGCTATTCTTTCCTGCATAATGTCCCATAAAAGCACAAATAGACAAAACCATTAGAGCATATATGGAGATTTACATCTGGATCCTGGTGCTAGGAAAGTGCTGACTCTTTGATATGAGCTTAATATAAACCAGGTTAGCCCACATATACGTCCTTGCTTCTGACCAAATTGCAAGGACTGAACTGATCTTGCTCCTACCTGGAACCATAATTCTGTCAGTCCTCCAGTAAACTTCATCTCTGTGCAATACTGGATGACTCTTACTTTCTAAAGTCTCACCATATCTTAGGGCAGGTTCTCATACTCTAGGACAACTTTGTTCTGGAACAGCTTAACAGATGTCCTTCATGTTCATCTACATTATTGCAAATGGAAAGATTTCCTTCCTTTCTTAAAGTTGAAAAATCCATCAGTGTATATTACTATAATATCATGTATATGCATATGCATATGTGTAATAAATATATCTATAAATATGTACATCACACTTATCAATCCATCTATCAATGGATAGTTTTTTTTCTATATCTGGCCACCATAAATAATACCATAATAAAAATATTAGTGAAAATTGCTGATTTAATTTCTTTTGGATATACATCAAGAAGAAAGGTTGTTGTAACATAAGATAGTTTTAACTTTTCTAAGGAATCTTTACAGTTTTTGTTCCCAGCAACATGCACAGGGTCCTTTTCTTCACAATTTTTACCAACACTTCTTATTTTCTACTTTTTGATAATAGCTAACAAATAGGGAATGTATATCATTATGGGGTTGATTTCTCAATTCTTGATGGTTATTGATGTTGAGCTCCTTTCCCTATACCTGTTGGATCTTTGTATGATTGTATGATTTCTTTGCAAAAATGTGTATTCAGTTCCTTCACCCATTTTAAAATTGAGTTATTTGCCCTTCTACTATGTAGTTGCATGAGTTTCTTATATATTTTGGATCTTAAACACTTTTTAAACATATGGTTTTTAAGTATTTTCTCCCATTTACCTTTCCATTTTGTTTATTCTCTTTGCTATAAAAAAAGCTTTTTAGTTTGACAGTGTCTCATCTATTTATTTTTGCTCTTCTGTCTGTGCTATTGGAATCAAATCTAAAATATCATTACTAAGACCAATACCAGGAAGCTTTTCCCTTCTTTCACTTTTTTTTCCCCCTAGGAGTTTTATGCTATCAGGCAGTACTTAAATCTTTAATGCATGTTGAGTTGAATTTGAATTTGGGATAAGATAAAGATCCAATTCATTCATTCAGCTGTTTTTTATTCCTTGCTCTTTCTTTGTGTAGTGTGGATATCCAATTTTCCCAGCACCATTTATTGAAGAGACTATATTAATCTTCTTTTTCTGTATTACTGTCAACTTTGTTAAAGATTAGTGGGCCATATATGCATGGGTTTATTTTAGGGATTTCTATTCTGTTCCATTGGTTTCTATCTCTGTGTTTTAATGCCAACATCATACTATTTTAACTATGAACTTTGTAAAATAATCTGAAATCAGAAAATGTGATACTTCCAGCTTTGATCTTCTTGCTTAAGATAGCACTAGCTATTTGGTATATTTTTCCTGGCTCCATATAAATTCGGGGTTATTTTTCTATTTCAGGGTAAAACATCAGTGAAATTTTGATAGGGATTTCATTGAATCTGTAGATTACACTAGGTCATGCAAACATTTTGATGTATTTGTATCTTCTTCAATTATTTGTCATCAATGTTTTGTATTTCAAGTGTAAAGATCACTCACCTCTTTGGTTATATTATCTCATCAACATTTTATTCTTTTTAAGCTATTGTTTATTAATTGTTTTCTAAGTATTTTCCAGATAATTTTATTTTGTTATTTTATAGAAATGTAATTGATATTGGAATAAATATGTTGTACCCTGAAACTTTACTCAGTTAATTTATTAGTTCTAATAGTTTTTGTGTGTGTGTGGAATCATTATGATATTCTATATATAAAGTCATGTCATCAGGGACTGTTGGTGTAGTTCAGTGGTAGAGTACTTGCCTACCACATGCAAAGTCATGGAAACCCAAGCACTCAAGGAAAAAAAAAGTAATATGTCATCTGTAAAGAGAAAAAAATTTAGTTCTTTCTTTTTGACTTAGATTTTTTCATTTTTTTAAATGCCTAAATGTTATGTCTAGAACTTCCAGTATGATACCATGTTGAAAGGAAGTGGCAAGACTGGGCATCCTGTGTTGTCCTTGCTCTTTGAGGAAAAGCATGAATTATTCCACCTTTGGGTAAGTGTTAGCTCTGGATTTGTCATATTTAGCCTTCCCTGTGTTCAGGTACATCCCTCCAACTGACGTTATTGAGAATTCTTATCATGAAAGAATGCTGATTTTTGTCAAATATTTTTTCAGCATCTATTGAGATGATTGATTTGTATTCTTCATCTTGTTAATGTTGCATATCACATTTACAGATTTTCTTATGCTCAGCAATATTTGTATCTCAGAGATAAATCTTCCTTGATCATTATGTGTGGTTTTTATTTTTTATTTATTTTTTGCTATAGTTCAATTATTTAAGGAGAAAATTGAACAGGCAACCTTAAAAATGATCCAATCTTACTGAGTCCTTATCTCTTTTATGTTTTTATTAGTGTTTTATAAATGTACATACTAGAAGGGTTCATTTTGACATATTCATACATGTATGTAATCTAATTTTCTCCATTCCATCCTCATTACTTCCCCTTCTGTCCTCCCTCCCCTGGTCTCCTTTCTCCACTCTGCTGGCCTTCCTTCCATTTATTTATTTTTCCTAGAATAAACACTAAAAGACAAAACAATAAAAATAATATCTATATGTTAACAGAGATATGTTGAGAGAACAAATATACAAAAATGTTAAATGGAATATAAAAAATCAAAATATGGGTAGAAATGAAGTACAAATATAAAATTTTCTTATTCATTTATTTCTTTTTTATTATTTTTCTTATCTTAATAATCATGTTAAGCTTACATCATTTCAAAATAGCTTGTTATAACCAAAATACATTTTAGTAAGCCTAATAATAACTGCTAAAAACAAAAATATCTATAATAGACAAACCAAAAGTAATAAGGAAGGAATCAAAACCAAGTATTATAATAAGTCAATTGGACACAAGTTCAGACTCGAAGAGAATGAGAAAAAGAAAGGAACTGCAATTAAATTAGAAAACAAGATACAAAATGGTTGTAGTAAGACCAAACCTATCAGTAATTACCTTGAATATAAATAGATTAAATTCTTCAAATAAAAGATATAGATTGACTAAACAAATACAAACAATGAGACTATATATATGTTGTTTACAAGAAACTCACTAAACCTTTGAAGACATAGACTGCACATTAAGGGAAAGAATAAGAAAGTCCAAGCAAATGGAATTCAAAAGAAAGCAGAAATAGCCATACTCATATCAAAAATAAAAGACCTTTAGTCAAAGTAGTAAAAATGACCACGGGAGGTCATTATGTAATGATAAATGCATAAATTAACAAGAAAAAAGCAAATATAAATATATATGAAGCTAAAATTGGAGCACTCAAATATATAAAGCAAATATTAACAAATGAAATGAATTCCAATACAGTAACAGTTCAGTAATGAACATATCATTCATACAGAAAACCAACAAAGAAATAGCAAATTTAAATGTACCTTAAAGCAAATAGACTTAACAGCCGTCTATAGTACATTTTATCCAATATCAGGGAATATACATTCTTCTTTTTACCATAGGGAACATTATTCAGGATAGATCATATGAGAACCACAAAGTAAGCCTAGACAAACTTATAGAAATTGAAATCATACTAGTATATTTTCTAACCACAATGCAAAAATCTAGAAATCAATAAAAAGTATTGGAAACTATACAAATAGATGGAACATAAACAATGTATTTTTGAACAACAAACAGATAAGGAAGAAATATTGTTTTTATTTCAACAAACAAATGAAAATGAAGATAAAACACACCCAAACCTATCAGATATAGCCAAACAGTACTAAGAGAAGTTTATAGCAATTGATGTCTGCATCAAAACAACAGAAAAATCACAAGTTAACAACTTATTGCTGCCTCTCAAAAAACTAGACAAAAGAACAAACCAAGCTTGAAATTAACAGGAAAAAAGAAATAATAAAAATAAAAGCAGAAGCACGTTAAATAGATATTAAAAAATACAAAAGATAAGTGAAACAAGGATCCAAGTTGTTCCAAAGGCAAACAAAACAGACATATTGGTTCAACTAAGAGAGAGGGGGAAAAAAACCTATAAATAAACAAAACTGGAGATTAAAAAAAGAGATATAACTATACTAGAGAGATACAAAAGATACTCAAAGATTATTATGAACAATTATATGACAAAAATTGATAAGATAAAAGAAATAGGAAAATTCTTGGTTACATATACCTTAATAAGACTGAATCATGAAAGAATAGAAGAGCAGACCAACACGTGAACAGAACAATGAACAATAAGATTACTAATAAAAAGTTTCCCCTAAAAAAAAGCCTAGAACCATTTGGCTTCACTGATCACTTCTGCCAAATATTTAAAGAATAAATACCAGTTCTCCTTAAGTTATTCCAAAATATAGAAGATGAAGGATTTCTACCATTCCATGAGACAAGCATTTTTCTGATACCCAAACCAGATAAATACTAAATAGAACAAAATATGTACACAAAACACTACAGGCCAATATCCTTAATGAACACAGTTGTAAAAATCTTCATAATACAAGCAAACTGAACCCACAGTACATTAAAAAGATTATTCCCCATGAATAGTATAAATATATATGTACTCAAAATTGGAGCATCCAAATATATAAAGTCAATAAATCCAGGGATGCAAGAAAAATTCAATAGATAAATTGATTATACTATATCAATAGAATGAAGAAACATGGATGCAAGAAAGATCCAGTTAAATAGATAAATGGGATATACTATATCAATAGACAAAAGAAGAACAAAGCAAACTTGAAATTAGCAGAAGAAAATAATAAAAAATAAAAGCAGCAACATATTAAATACAGATTGAAAAATACAAATGATCAGTGAAACAAGGACCATGTGACCATCTCAATAGATACAGAAAAGACATTTGACAAAATCCAATATCTCTTCATAATAGAAATGTTGAACAAACTAAGTCCAGAAGGAATATACCTCCACATAATAAAGGTCATTTGCAGTAAGCCAACAGCAAACATTATAGTGAAGAGGAAAAAGCTGAAAGCTTTCTAAGATCTAGAACAAAGCAAAGATGCATGTTTTCATCATTTTAATTCAACAAAGTATTAAAGGTCCCAGCCATAGCAATCAATCAAGTGAAAGAAATAAAACTACACAAACTACAAAAGAAAAAGTAATTTTAACACTGTTTGCAAGTATCATGATCTTATAAATAGAAATCCCTTTGCCAAGACTCCACCAAAAATCTATCAGAATTAAGAATAAATTCAGCAAAGCTGTAGATATAAAATTAATGTCCAAAAATTTGTAATATCATTAAGTGAATTATCTTACATAAAAATAAAGGAATCCCACTATAATGCTATAAAAAGAGGAAAACAAAATACTTCAAAGTAAATTTAACCAAAAGCATGAAAGATCTGTATAATGGAAATTATAAATCATTGATGAAAGAAACTGAAGAAGGTACAAAAAAATGGAAATATAGTCTGTGCTGATGAATTGGAAAAGTCTATATTGTTAACATGTACATACATACTACTCAAAGAAATTCATGCATTCAGTGAAATCACTATCATAATACAAATGACATTTTTCAAAGAACCAGAAAAATAAATCTTAAAATTTATATGGAATCATAAAAATCCCCAAGCATCCAAAGCCATGTTGATCAAAAAGATCAAAGTAGGAAGCATTACACTACCTGATTTCACAATACTCTACAAATCAAAACAGCATGGGTTAGCCATAAATCACAGACACATGGACCAAGAGAACAAAATAGGGAGCCCAGAAGAAAACCTAAGAATCTACTGCCAATGGACAAAGGTGCTAAGAACACATTTTGGAGAAAGAACAGGTATTTTGATAAATAGTTCTGGAAAAAATTGGATATCCAAATGCACAGTTAATTACTCACCGTTTAGAAAAATAAATTATAATTTAAGTGTAAGACCTGAAACAACTATGAAACTACTACAAGAAAATGCAGGGGAAATGCTTTCAGACACTGAATGGGCAAAGACATATAAAAAAAAATAGGACATGAAACAAAAGCAAAACTAGACAAATGTGATTACACTAAACTAAAAATTTCTAGTACAGTAAAGGAAACCATCAGTAGAGTAAAGAGAAACCTATAGACAGAAAAGAAATATTTGTTCACTTTACATCTGACAAGTGATTGATACCCAAAACATATATGGAACTACAAAAATTCAATAGTCAAAAAATAATCTTCAAGCTGGGTGTGGTGGCACAAGCCTGTAATCCCAGCACTTAGGGAAGCTAAGACAGGAGAATCACGAGTTCAAAGCCAGCCTCAGCAATGACGAGGCGCTAAGCAACTCAGTGAGACCCTGTCTCTACATAAAACACAAAATAGGGCTGAGGATGTGGTTGAGTGGTGAGTACCCTGAGTTCAATCTCCAGTACCAAAAAGAAAAAAAAAAATATTCATTAAAAAACAGGCAATAGATGTAAATAGATATTTCTCAAAAGAAGATATACAGCTAGACATGGTGGCCCATGCTATAATCCCAGTAACTCAGGAGGCTGAGACAGGAGGATTGGAAGCTCAAGGTCAGCCTCAGCAACTTGGTAAAAGCTTGTCTAAACATAAATTTAAAAAAGTGCTGAGTATGTGGCCCAGTGGTAAAGTACCCCCAGTTTAGATCATCAATATCATAAAATAGGAAAAGAAACTTTACAAATGGCCTCTAAGTATTTGAAAAAAAGCTCAACATCAGTAATCATCAATAAGATACAAATCAAAACCAAGTCAGATATGGCCTCATACAGTAAGAATAGCTACCAAAAAGAATATCAGCAAATGATGGCAACAGCGTAAAGCTGCACAATATTGGTTGGAATGTATATTAGGATAGACATTGTGGAAACAATAATGAGGTTCCTCAAAAGATTAAAAATTGAATTACTATATGACCTGTGAATCCTACTGCTGGGCATACATCCAAAGGAAATGAAATCGATATGCCCAGGAGACATCTACTTTTCCACATTCATTCTAGCACTAGGTAGAATAGCCAAGAAATGGAAGCAACCGAAGTGTCCATCAACCGATGTGGATAAAGAAACTGTGGTGTCTACACAAAATGAAGCACTCCTATTCAGCCTTTAAAAATAAAATCCTTTCATTTGTTAAGAACATGGATTGAAGATCATTGTGTTACGTGACCTAAGCCAGACAAAGGTAAGTATCACGTGACCTCACTCATGTGTGGAATTCAGAGGTAAATCTTACTGAAGTTGAAAGTACTATGATGGTTACCAGAGCCTGGCAGAGGGAGGCTGGAGAGGGAGGGGTGAGAGAGGCCGATCAGTGAATGCTAAATTAGGTGGGAGCAAGTAGCTCTGGTCCTTTACTGTACAGCAGGGTGATTGTAGATAATGATATTGTACTGCATATTTCAAAAAACTAGAAGAAAGGATTTTGAAGGTTTTGATCTTAAGGAAAATAAATATTTGAGGAGATGGATAGGTTGAACCTGATTTAGATGTGCCTGATGCATACATGTACTGAAACATCGCGTTACCCCCGTATTATGTAAAATGTTCACTTCTAGGTATTAGGCAAAAATAAATGTATTCTAAAATTAAAAAAATTAATTTTCTTTTTATGTTTTCTTTGATCCACTAGTTGCTCATAACTATGTTTAATTTCTGTGAATTTTCCTGTTTTTGTCTTATGAACTTCTGGTTTCATACTACTGTGCCCAGAAACTATACTTAATATAATCTCAGTCTGTTTAATGAAAAAAAAAAAAACTGGGGCAGGGGGAGCATCGAACACATGATCACTACTGGTGAATGTCCCTTTGTGCTTGGGAAGAATATGTGTTTTGCCACTTTGGGATGGAGTGTTCTGTGCATGTCTGTGCTGTCCATGGGGCCTAAAATATAATTCAAGTCCAGTGTTTCCTTATTGATTTTCTCTCTTGATGATGTATTCATTGTTAAAAGTGGGTTACTGAAGTCCCCTCCTATTATTGTATTGCCGATATTAAGGTTCTCAGTGGCAAAGGCTGTAAGAGGCCTTGCAGAGAAAGACACCAGGAAGGGATCTTAGTGACACCTGCTACATGGCTGATATTAATAATTCCCACCCTTCTTCCTTGCTCCCAGCTGTCTCTAGATTTCTCAGGATGCCAATCTTCCTAGCAGTCCTTTCTGTGAAGTTTTTTATTTTATTTTCCTGTAAGTTCTGAACTGAATTATTGAGAATTCCCTGGTCTGTCTTTGTTTGTGGATAGCTGAGTAATATATGTTTTTATTGTGGGCTGAAGGTTGATATTTCCTACTACACCATCTTGCTGACATCACTCCCTAGACTAACAAATTAGAAATACTGACTAAAACCCTAAAGCAACAAATAAATTAAGCAGAGAGTAATGACTAATAAATCAATGAAGGAGATGAAATGAAGTCACACCTATTCAATCTTTTAAACGTCTAAAGAGTGAAAAAAGGAAAGAGTAGATAGGACCACTAGAAAACAAATGTCAGACAATAAATGTTCACCTAACCATAATCAATAACTATATTAAAAAGACATGTTCTAAGCATCCCAAATAAACATTAGATTGCCAAATTTAATCAAAGTTTAGGATACAAATAAATGTTGCCCATAACAAAATACAAAGACACAGTAAATTAAAGGTAAAGGAATGAAAAAAATATACCATTCTCACACCAATCAAAAGAGAACTGAAGTAGCTATATTAATATCAAAATATTTCTGAGCATGTAATATTTCCAAGGATAAAAAATTACTTTATGGTAATAAACAGGTCAATTCATCATGGATCATACCAATCTTGAAACTCTATAGACCAGTAACATAGCTTCAATATTCATAAAGACTTGAGACAAATAGACAATTCGTTTTTATTGTTGAAGATTTTTATTCTCCTTTCCAAATAGATGGTAGATCAACAGGTCAAAAAATCAGTGAAGATATAAACTTCTTCAACACATTTAAACAACTCAATCTGACATTTACCAGATGTTCCCCTCACTTCTTCCAAGTATGATTTTTTTAAGTGTGTATCTATATTTACTAGACTATATTTTTGTCCATAAAGCAACTGTCTATAGATTGAAAATAATTTTAATTATTCAAATTACATTTTTGATCAAATTATGGTTTAAAAAGGATTAGTTAATTGACCTAAGAAATCAATCTCTATGAAATTGTCTTGAGAAAAATAAGACACTGTAATGAGTATTATGTTACTCAGAGCCTTCTTTGAAGACCCTCATTTCCCCAGATGTCCATAGCATTGTGTGTTTGTGAATCATGCTGTAGCCTTCCCCTGGCATTGTCCTCAACCTAAGTGTGGTGCTTCACCCAGCTTGTGTTGTTCCTTCAAGGGTGTCTTATGCCTGGAGACCAATGGGTACTGGGAACAAAGTTCAGCCACCCCATTTTCACACATTCCTGTGGAATTGGTTGATGCTTCCATATTAACGGCATGATGTCCCTCACTGCCTTAACAGATACTATTCCTAAATGCACTCCCCAAAAGCCATCTGAATAAAAATCTCTAGAGTTTGTTTCTCAAGAACAGAATCTAAGTCAAGCATGTATGCAAAGAGCTGTGTACAAAACTTTTTTTTTTTTGGTACTGGAGATTGAACTCAGGCACTCGACCACTGAGCCACATCCCCAGCCCTATTTTGTGTTTTATGTAGAGACAGGGTCTCACTGAGTTGCTTAGCACCTCGCCATTGCTGAGGCTGGCTTTGAACTCGCGATTCTCCTGTCTCAGCCTCCCTAATACAAAACTATTTACTGGATCATTGCTTATATTTGTACTAAACTGAAAATAAACTAAATGCCCATCATAAGTGAAATTTCATGCAACCCTGAGGAAATGACAATGAGGAATCTCTTAAAATAAAAAAAAATAATAAAATGATTGATTAAAATGACAGAACAATGCAAAAAGATACAGTAAGCAAGGACCATAGTCAGAAAGATTCCATCATTATCCCTGTTGGAGAATAGAAATGTTAGAGCCAGGTACAAGGAAGTGGGTCTAGGATGCTGCTGAAGGTCCTAATGATATTAAAACAATACTGGAAACGAGTCAATGTAAATAGTCTAGGAAATGTTGGAGTACCTGGCTGAGGTCGTGCAACAGATGGAGTTCTGCTAGAGGTAGAGTAATGATGGAGCCTTAACAGGGGCAGTGTGGAGTGACTGAGGGATCACAAAGCCAGAGGGGGAATAGAGATGGTAGAGAGAATCAGGAAAGGTGACACTTAGAAGAAGACAGAAGATGAAGATGGGTAGTGGTCCAAGTAGATGTTGTTCTTCAGGGACAGCATTAGGAAGGTTAAGACACAGGGGTATGGGGGACCCAAGATGGCAGGCTAGAGGGAGGCTGTATTCCTTGTCACTTTGTGACCTGGGATTCAAGCAGTGGAAATACTGTTTATCTGCGAGTTATTAGAGGACCCCCGACAGCTGCTCCAGTGCAGAAATCCCGGCTGCCTTATCTGCACAAGTCCCCCTGCCCCAGCCTCTCTGCAGAACCCTCCAGCCACTTGCCCACACAGGACCCCCAGCTGCTGCTGTCATGTGGACCCCCATCCACCAGTGTGGGGCTCCCCTGGTCACCTCCATCTTGGAACACTGTAACCACTGCCGTAGTCCCCTTCACGTGCTAGTCTGCACATAGGGACACCATGCAGGGTCTAGAGACAGCCACCCACCACAGTATGCATGCCACAGAGCTACATCTCCAAACACGCCACCCCATGCCACCACCACACCTGCCACGACACCCCATCTCTGAAAGCAGACTCTTCCATCTTGCACACCTTTGTCGCCATCTTGAATTATCCTCACTACTGCCATTGCTATCTTTAGTTGGGGCAGCTCCCAGCTTTGGGCATTGGCTGGGGCCTTGAAGTAATATCAAGGTACCTATAGTCCCTCAACTTCCCCTTCTCCCCCACAGCCACTAACCCAGCACAGTGCTTGCAGCTACACGGCTGGTCAGTAGCTCGCAAGGTCTGGTCCTTATCTGCCCAACACAAAACAGCTCTCCAAGACAGGTGTGCAGGCCCCAGAGCACAGCCCACAAGACCTCCAGGGAGAGAGGTTTCTGATTGGGAAGTAGAAAGGGAGAGGGTGAGAGAGCTACAGTTTAGAGACTAAATTAGAGACCAGGAATTCTAAGATCTATAGTTGATATAAGGAGATAAGACGAGGCACCCACATCACACAAGGCCCCAAGGAGATCCTTGGGGTGCACTATTCCAACAAAGACCGGCAAGTGCTATATCCCACCTCCAGGAGTTTCAACTCCAAAACCAACTTTCCTACCCTAATAACATTCTCCATCCTGAGGGTGAAGATACCAGCAAACAACAGACAACCCCACCTACTAGATGAGAAGAGAAGCAGGAAGGATACTGAACTCCAACAGAAATAATACTTTAATTTTCCTTTGAGAATTTTTTCTTTTCTTTTGTTTTTCTTTTTTTCTATCTCTCTCTATCTGCCCTCACAGTCCCAACATTTGTGAAATCAAGTACTTTTCATGCATTAGGCTGCTGAGGACTGGGATATCTGAATAGTATATTACAGCTGTGTTGTATATGCTTTTATCTTCTACTTTTAGATTTTTTCTTCTTCTTAATTTTTATGTTTGTTTGTTTTTGTACTGTATCTGTTGTTTTCTCATTTACTTGTCTCCCCGAAATCTCTTTTTCTCTTTTTCTGCTGCTAGCTAACTTTTTGATTTCTCTTTCACACTTCCTAAAACCTAATAACTCTATATCCTCACTTCCTGCCTCCTTAACATCTCATCCTACACCCCCCTGTTCTCTCTTTGTCCATCCTCAGAAACTGTAGACCCTTTTGCAAACCTACTGTTTATACTGTAGATAATAATTGAAGTCACCATTTCTGTATATTGTGACAAAACCATAAACATCTTAATAGGAGCTATTTGTTTTGAGGCTGTATATTGTTTGCATTGGGATCAGTTAATATTAATCTCCCCCTTAAAGAAGAGATATTGGAAGCCTGCAGGGGCATTATAGGCCTTTAGGATAAAATCTGTAACACCTTGGATCCGCAGTGCTAGAAGGGAAGACACACAAACAACATGAAAAAACAAGGAAAGAAAGTGCCCCAAACAAACCAAGATACTTCATTATTAGAATCCATGGCTAGCACAGCAGAAGAGATATCAGAGAAAGAGTTCAGGAGGTACATTATTCAAATGTTCTGTGAATTAAAGGATGATATAAAAGAGTAAACACAGGCAGAAAAAGATCATTTTGATAAAGAACTACAAAGGCAAATCCAGGAGGCAAAATATTATTTCAATAAGGAGATAGAGATTCTGAAAAATATAAAAACAGAATTCCTTGAAATGAACAAAACAATAAACAAAATTTAAAAACTCAATAGATCACCAACAGATTAGGTCCCTTGGAAAACAGAACCTCAGACAATGAAGACAAAACATATAATCTTGAAAATAAAGCTGACCACACAGTGAAGATGGTAAGAAACCATGAGCAGAATATCCAAGAATTATGGGATAACATGAAAAGACCAAATTTCAGCAGTATTGGGATAGAAGAAGGCATAGAGTTACAAACCAAAAGAATGAACAATCTATTCAATAAAATAATATCAATATGCCACAAAGCAACTGTTAGTAAACATAAAAAAAGTAGAGATAAAACCCTGTATAATAATGGAATGAAATTAGACATCAAAGATGAAATAAAAAATAGAATGAAATAATAATGGAATGAAATTAGACATCAAAGATGAAATAAAAAATAGTTTCCAGGTGCTCCAACACCTGGAAACTAAATAATACACTAATGAATGAACAATGGATTTCAGAAGACATTAGAGAGGAGATTTAAAAATTTCTTGGAGGTAAATGAGACACTGATACCATATATCAAAATTTCTGGGACACTATGAAGGCAATGCTAAGAGGAAAATTCATTGCATGAAGTTTACTCTTAAAAAGAAGACAAAGTCAGCAAATAAATGACCTAACATTACATTTCAAAGACTTAGAAAAAGAAGAACAAATCAACACCAAAAGTAGTAGAAGACAGAAAATAATTAAAATCAGAGCTGCAATAAATGAAATTGAAACAAAAGAAACACTTGAAAAACTTGGCAAAATGAAAAGTTGGTTCTTTGAAAAAATAAATGGAATAGATAAACCCTTAGCCACACTAACAATGAGAAGGAGAGAGAGAACTCAAATTACTAAAATCCATGATGAAAAAGGAAATATCACAATGGACACTACAGAAATAAAGACAATAATTAGAAACTATTTTGAAAATTTGTACTCTGATAAAATAGAAAATATTAGGGCTGGGATTGTAGCTCAGCAGTAGAGCGCTTGCCTCGCATGGGTGAGGCCCTGGGTTTGATCCTCAGCACCACGTACAAAGCAATAAAATAAAGACATTGTATCCATCTACAGCTAAAAATATATTTAAAAAAATAGAAAATATTAAAGACACTAGAGTCATATGATTTACCCAAAATGAATTAGGATGATATACACAAGTTAAACAGATGAATTTCAAGCAATGAAATAGAAACCATCAAAAGTCTGTCAACCAAGAAAAAGCCCAGGACCAGATGGATTCACAGCTGAGTTCTACAAGACCTTCAAATTAGAACTAATACCAATACTTCTCAAATTATCCCATGAAATAGAAAAAGAGGGAACACTTCCAAACTCATTCTATGAGGCCAATATCTCCTTGATTCCAAAACCAAAGACACCTGAAGGAAAGAAAATTTCAGACCAATATTTAATGAACATAGATGGAAAAATTCTCAATAACATTATGGCAATTTTAATACCAAAACATATTAAAAAGATAGTGCACCATGACCAAGTGGGGTTTATTCCAGGGATGCAAGGTTGGTTCAGCATACAGAAAGCAATAAATGTAATTCATCACATCAATAGACTTAAAGGTTAAGAATCATATGATTATCTCAATAGACGCAGAAAAAGCATTCAACAAAACACATCGCTGCTTCATGTTCAAAACACTAGAAAATGTAGGGATAATAGAAACATATCTCAACATTGTAAAAGCTATCTATGCTAAGCTCAAGGACAACATCATTCTAAATGGAGAAAAAATGAAAGCATTCCCCCTAAAAATGGGAGTGAGACAGGGGTGCTCTCTTTAACCACTTCTATTTAACATAGTCTTTGAAACTCTAGCCAGAGTAATTAGACAGATGAAAGGAATTAAAGGAATACAGATAGGAAAAGAAGAACTCAAACTATCACTGTTTGCCAATGACATGATTCTATACTTAGAGAATCCAAAAAAATTCCACCAGAAAACTTCTAGAATTAATAAATGAGTTCAGCAAAGTAAAAGGATGTAAAATCAACATGCATGAATAAAATGTATTTCCATACATCAGTGATGAATCCTCTGAAAGAGAAACTAGGAAAACTACCCCATTCACAATAGCCTCAAAAAAAAAAAGGAAAAACAAAAAAAAATTGGGAATCAACTTAATGAAAGAGGTGAAAGACCTCTACAATGAAAACTACAGAACACTAAAGAAAGAAATTAAAGAAGACTTTAGAAGGAAAAGATCTCCCTTGTTCTTGGATAGGCAGAATTAATATTGTCAAAAATTACCATACTACCAAAACCATTATACAGATTTAATGCAATTTCAATCAAAATCCCAATGACATTCCTCATAGAAACTGAAAAAGCAACCATAAAATTCATCTGGAATAATAAGAGACCCAGAATAGCCAAAGCAATCCTTAGCAAGAAGACTAAAGCAGTAGTATCACAGTTCCAGGCTTTAAACTATACTACAGAGCAATAGCAACAAAAATGGCATGGTACTGGCACCAAAATAGACATATAAACCAATGGTACAGAGACAAACCCCCTTAAATATAGTTATCTCACACTATACAAAAGTCACCAAAAAAACATATATTGGAGAAAAGATAGCTTCTTCAACAAATGGTTCTAGGAAAACTGGAAATCCATATGCAGCAAAATGAAATTAAGCCCCTATCTTTCACCATGCACAAAACTCAACTCAAAGTGGATCAAGGACCTAGGAACTAGACCAGAGACCCTGTGCCTAATAGAAGAAAAAATAGGCTCAAATCTTCATCATGGCAGATTAGGCTCCTATAAGGCTCCTATAGCACAAGAAATAAAATAATCAATGAATGAGATGGATTCAAACTAAAAAGCTTCTTCTCAGCAAAAGAAACAATTACTGAAAGAGAGAGCCTACAGAATGGGAGCAAATTTTACCACATGCACATCAGATAGAGCATTAATCTCCAGGATATATGAAGAACCAAAAAAACTTAACACCAATAATCCCCAAATAACCCGATAAATAAATGGGCTAAGGAAGTGAACAGACGCTTCTCAGAAGATGATGTACAATTGATCAACAAATATATATAAAAAATCAACATCTATAGCAAATAGAGAAATGTAAATCAAAACTACTCTAATTTCATCTCACTCCAATCAGAATGGCAGTTATTAAGAATACAAGCAACATTAAGTATTGGCAATGATGTAGGGAAAAAGGCACACTCTTACATTGCTGGTGGGACTGCAAATTGGTACAAACAATCTGGAAAGCAATATGGGGATTCCTTAGAAAACTTGAAATGGAACCATCATTTGACCCAGCTATCCCGCTCCTCACTTTATACCCAAAGGACTTAAACACAGCATATTACAGTAACATAGCCACTTCAATGTTATAGCAGCTCAATTCACAATAGCTACAATGTGGAACCAACTTAGATGCCCTTCAATAGATACATGGGTAAAGAATCTGTGGTATACACACAGAATGAAATATTAAAAGAACATTAAAAGAGAATAAAGTCACAGCATTTGCAGGTAAATGAATGGAGTAGGAGAATATCATGCTAAGTGAAGTAAGCCAATCCCCCAAAACCAAAAGCCGAATGTTTTCTTTGATAAGTGGATACTGATTCATAATGAGGATGGGGAGGAGCACAGGAGGAATAGAGGAACTTTGGATAGGGCAAAGGGGATGGAGGGGAAGAGAAGGGGCATGGAGGTAGGAAAGATGATGGAATGAGATGGACATCATTACCCTTGGTACTTGTATGAAGACATGAATGGTGTGATTCTACTTTGTATATAACCAGCAAATGAAAAATTGTGCTCCATATGTGAACTATGAATTGAAATGCATTCTGTTGTCATGTATAACAAATTAGAGCAAATTAATTAATTAATCAATTAATTTTAAAAAATATACAGTGGCCTGAAGAAGATACAGAATGCTGAGCAGTAGGTGGAGAACAAGGAAGGTGCTTTTACAAACCTATAAATGCAGAAAGAGAAAATGATTATGAGAAGTAACAATTAAAACTACTCTCAACTCTACATTCAGTTTAAACAAGTCCAAAATCCAGCACGTTCTTAGGATCAAAGCTGATCCACACTAATATCTACTGTCCCACATGTACTTCTTCCAATGAAACCTTGACATTCCTCCATCAAGAGACAGAATATAATCCTTGGCCTTGCACCTCAGTGGGCATGCAATGACAGCAGAAATGATTTCTGAGGCCAGGTTATTAGAATAGTAGAGTGTCCACCTAGCTTATACTCCTGGGACATGAACCTTTGGGAACATGAGACAACAGATAAGAAGTCTACCACCCTGAAGCTGTCATGCTGGAAAGGTAATATTAGACTACACAGTACTATGCAGTAAGAAAAGCCCTGAGTCCTTCAGCTCCTGGAATCTGTACCTCTTACATGGCACACCAAATCTACATGTGAGAAGCTTTCCATTCCTCCCTCCTCCTAGAATTTGAGCTGTTTTAGTGGACTCCAGTGACTCCTGTCTATAATAATGATTGGTGAGAAAGTGTATATTGTTTCTAACCATTAATGTTTTGTGTGTGTGTTGGGAAACTGGAACTCTATCCCACCAGGCTCTTGGTTGGGGAGGTACCTACAGCTCAAGGATCTTTGGGTGATGTTCAGGATAATGGAATGATCATCATGGCACCTCATGTGAACCTCTAACCACTGTACAAGGTCAGAGCATTTCAGCATAAGTGCTTTAGAAGCATGGATGAAACCAATGATTCTCTTCTGACTGTGTCAGGCAAAAATTATACAAAGGAGGAAGAAATCCTGGCAGATGCTGAGTATAAAGGAGTTATTTAATCTGCTACTGGATACAGTGGTATAGTTTCTAAAGATGTGAACTATTTTAAAAAATCAATAAATCATTTTAAATGAGGCCAAGGCTGAGAAGATTAGAAGAATTTCAAGATATATGTGGAATATTGAGAGCTCATACCTTTTATTCTTGTTGGATAATGTTATCTAGAATGAATTTGTGTGATGTCACACAGGGCCATTTACAAAGTAAGTGAAAACACTTTCAAGCTAAACCCAAAAGTATTTTTAAAAATATGCTAACTGACATTTCATTAATTTAAGATTTCTGGAAACCAAAACTTCTTGAATCCCCCAACTCAATTTTTCAAGTTGGTAACTTGCTGCAATTTTCAGGGTTGATATAACTATCAAGATGGGTTTCTAAGAATTAGTACTAGTGCTAATAGAAATAATATGTATTATTCCTATCATATTTAGGTACAAAATGAAGTAATCTCAGCTCTACAGTACTTTTTCTAAAAGTCTCAACTTCTCATAAACTTAGCATAATTTAGAATGCAAATGACATGGGTTAATATTTAATGAATTATCAACTAGAGTTCTGAAGTATAAAGTAAGAACGATTATGAAATCTGGGGCTTGGAGGTAACAATGGATAACAAAAACACTTTCCCTATATGAAAGACTGTTAGGTGAAAAAGGAGAAGATATGACCTGTGATGCTGAGTACATCACCAGGACAAAGAGAGGCATGTTGGAAGCCAGTTTATTACAGATTCATAACAATAATAGTGATAATAGAAACACCAACTTTTCTCAGAATTCTCTCTCTTCAACCAAGAAATGTGTTCTTCATTTTTAGTTATATTTAAATAAGAGCTGAGCAATGGTACCACAGCACCAACTGGAGACTAAGTGAAACCTGCAGTCCCCAATGGAATTTAAGTGCCATGAGGTCAGGGATCCTTTGCAATCACTCTGTCTTATAAAAAGTCTTTATTCCACTGCCTGGCACACTGCTAGGGCCATAGTAAACCCTCAGTAAGTACTGCTTACATCAGCAAATGAATACGTGATTTGGAGTTGCACTAAATGATACATGATAAAGGGCAGATAATAGAATTCAAATCATTTCCTCCTTAAAAGTCCTGAGAACAAGACTATTTAAGCAATGGATCCAACTTGTCCAGCCATGTGCAAACAGCTGATGTGACAAACACCGGTTGATGAAGTAGAGTTGTTCTTTGTATTCTATCTTGAGACACTTTTTGCATGTATTTAAAAGCACTAATCTAGATGTCCACAATGCCTTTGTTCCAATAGAATAATAATCAAATTTTAGTTCTGCAGCTGTGTGCAATGCATATTTTAAAAGAACATTTTTTTAAAAAAATTATTCCCCATTTCCATTTTTCCATGCTACTCAGTTTTTCAGTGTTGATGCTATTAAAACCGTAGTTGAAAGAAGTGGAAATTAAGAAGAAAGGAACATAGTGAGTAATTTCTCAGGGGATGCTGATTAGGTATGAGAGCTTTTCTCCTTAGTGTTATTAAAAGTAGTGTCCTAATTCCAGACTGAAGGTCAGCAAACTTTTACTGTAAATGTTCATATAGGAAGTACTTAGACTTTGTAGTTCATATGGTTTCTTTTAAATTCTTCATTTTAGCACAAAAGCTATCATCCATAGAAAAAATTTAAACAATTGAACATGACTTTATTTCAATACAATTTTATGTAGAAAAATAGATGACTGGTCAGATCTGTCCTGTAGGTTAGAGTTTGATGACCCCTGTTCTAGACAATGTGATTTGCTTGCATGGTGCTATATTTTACCTTGGGCCATGGCCTATTTGGTCTCATTTGAGCCTCAATAAGCAGTTAGATATATCAGATGTCATGAACCCAATTTTACAAATGAAAGTACTAAGGTTCAGAAAACTCAAGCTACTTGAATAAGGTCACAGAGCAAACTGTTTATAAGGTCAGAACAAGAAATCTGATTCCTGAACATCCATTCTACCAGCCAGTGAAACGTAATATAGTATTATCTTCATATCTATTAATGCACAAACATTTTTTGACTTATGTAATGTGATTTGAAGAACTGAAATATACCTTCCACACCAGTATGACCTGTGCTCAGACTTACTGATAGAAATTTATTTCAATCAGTGAGGGACACAGTCTACTTTGAAAAAGGAAATTTTCTTTAGATGGTATATTATTCAGAGTGTTATTAGTATCAAGAGACACAAAGTTAACTCAAACTGACTTAAAAATAAAAGGTTGGAGGATTATTGGTTAACCTAACTAGGGAGTTCAAGGATAGGCTAGAGTCAGACATAGCTAAATCTAAGAATGAAATATTGTACCACCAGGATGCAGTCTTTCTTTCCACATCTCTTTGAACTGCTGTTCTCCATGTTAACACCCCATGCAGTGTCTCCATGCAGTGCTCCTGATATATTCAAGTTTAGATTCTTAGAGAACTAAGCTTATAGATAAAAAGCCTCCCTTTCTCCACAGTACCAATCATAGTCCTTGATTAATTTCCTGTCAGCTCAAACTAGCTCATGTACTTCCCCTCCCTGCTTGCCCCCAGATTCAAGCAACCTATGGGCAAGAGCTTATAACCTTCTATATGACTCAATGGCCTGAGTAGAGATAAACTAAACCCCTCTCCAACTCTGTGGACCAAGGTGTGAGCAATTTGGCTCCCCAGTTGAACGCTGGGTTTTCTGTTGACAGAGGAAGGAAGAATGGATCCTGGCAGCAAAACATACAGATATTGACTATGGAGGGACAAAACTAGACAAAACAAGTCTATGTTAATAATTATCTATTTGGTATAAAATAATCCCGCAGAAATTAATCATTCAGTCTTTTTTCAGATATTGAGACAGGTAAATTCTGAGGGGAAAGTTGATAAAACCAATCTAACATTTAAACACAGAAATGAAAAGTGCTTAGTTTCAAATGCCTCAGTAGTTCTGTGTATAAAGCTTCATGTGATTTTGGTTTCCATGTTGAGCTTCCTATGGAAGGCACTGTGAATGTCCTATCCCACATTTATCTACAGCCCACTTTCCTCTTTCCTTCCTTTAGTACAAAAGATGGGAAGACAATATCCTTGATTTCCTATTGTCACTTGCACATAAAGGGGGTTCTGTTATATAGGAATAGACAAAAATTAGAAAAAAAAAATCTCCTTGGACAAAACATTTCTTTTTGGAGCAACAAAGAGTCACCTAATTAGAAGTAGACACTGTAATTATTTATTCCTGCCTGAATGATGAAAATGAGGTCAGAAGGCACAGTGGCCAAGTTATTTCTAAATGGCAACATACATGAGAACAAGGAGTCACTGAGCTGCCATAGCAGCCCTGGATTGCCTACCTACTGAGTTCTTGATGCATGGATGAATAAACTCCTATTTTTTCAGGCCTTTGAGATAGGGTTTTCTGTTTTCTTGCAGATGAACATATCCTTGTGTGATACAATTCCCAAATAAATCTAAGGTTGTTTATGGATGCTGGGGAACAGGGACCATAGACACCCAATGTAGCATCTTATACATACTAGAAATTAACAAATAACTCATAATATTCAACATTTTAGCTTATTGTTTTGGAAGGATGTGATGAACACTTTTTGACATTTTCCCTTTTCAATATTTAGAGAGTCCTCTGGGCACTCTTACAGCCATATGGACCAAGACCTGAAAGGAGATAAACCAGTTCTCTGTTTATATTTACAATGGGACATGGTATTTGGTCAATCATTTTCCTTGGCAAGTGATGCTGTAAAATTGCAAGATCCATTCCAAAAGCAATCTGTTGATTATTTTGTTTTGGTCCAAAATTTTACCTGATACTAGGAAAATGCTGAGAGATACATGAGATAAACATTTAAATCTTTATTAAGTTTTCCAAAATATATGAGGATTTTAGTTCAGTAGGATGGAAAAGATTCAAGAAAATTTAGGTAAAAATTTTCTTGGAGAAAATTTTTTTTTTCATAGAGAAAATTCCCACTGTGGGAGCCCAGCCAAGGGCAGACCCAAGACTGCTAGCCACCAGTCACAGGGGAACCCAGACCCAGGGGAAGGACTGCCTCTGGGGACCTCTGTGGGAGACTTGGCCTAAGTGAGGCCTAGGACTGTCCCCAGTTCTGCACCAGAGTTTCTGCCAACTGGTGGGATCACAGGCCAAGGCCCAGGACCACCTTCAGGGACTGCCACGAGACCCCAGCCAAGGCCACTCCCAATGCCATCTTGAGTTACCACCGCTACCACTGCCACTATCTTTAGTGGCAGTAGTGTCCATTTGGGGATACCTGCTGGGGACTGGAAGTGAATTCCAAGATGAGATACAAGTAATCTGTAGTGTCACTAAAAGATTATAGGAAAAAAACCACAATACCTGAGATCAGCATTACAAGAAAGGAAGACACATAATCAACATGAAAAAACAAGGGAAGAAAGTGCCCCAAATAAACCTAGGTACCACAATAATAGAATCCATTGACAGCACAGTTGATGAAATGTCAGAGAAAGAGTTCAAAATATATGTAATTAAAATGATCTGAGAATTAAAGAATGACTTAAGTGAGCAAATACAGGCAAAAATTGATCACTCCAACAAAGAAACAAGAGAGCAAATAAAGGTAATCAGTGATCACATCAACAAAGACATAAGGGAGCAAATACAGGTAGCAAAATATTACTTTAAGAGCTAGAGATTGTGAAAAAGAAAAACAATGAAATTCTTGAAATGAAGGAAACAATAAACCAAGTAAAAACTTGATAGAAAGCATTACCAGCAGAGTAGATCACTTGGAAGACACAACCTCAGATAACAAAGACAAAGTATACAATCTTGAAAATAAAGTTGACCATACAATGAAGATGGTAAGAAATCATGAACAGAACATACAAGAATTATGGGATAGCATCAAAAGACCAAATATAAGATTTATTGGGATAGAAGAAGGCACAGAATTTCAAACCAAAGGAATGTACAATCTCTTCAATGAAATAATATCAGAAAATTTCCCAAACATGAAGAATGAATTGGAAAATCAAATACAAGAGGCTTACAGGACACCAAATGTACAAAATTACAATAGATCTACACCAAGGCATATTATAATGAAAATGTCCAGCATATAGAATAAGGATAGAATTTTAAAGGCCACAAGAGAGAGGAATCAGATTTGGATCTCAGCAGATTTTCCAACTCAGACCCTAAAAGCCAGGAGATCATGGAACAACATATACCAAGCTCTGAAAGAAAATGGATGCCAATAACGAATCTTATATCCAGCAAAATTGAGCTTCAGATTTGATGATGAAATAAAATCCTTCCATAATAAACAAAAGTTAAGAGAATTTACAACAAGAAAGCCTGTACTACACAGTATTCTCAGCAAAATATTCCATGAAGAGGAAATGATAACCAACAATGAAAATATACACAGAGACTAAGTACACTAAAAAAAAAAAAAAAACAAAAAAAACCAGGAGAAACCAAGTCAAGGTACAAACCCAAAATAAAACAAAATGATTGGGATTACAAATCATATTTCAATAATAACCCTGAATGTAAATGACCTAAACTCATCAATTAAAAGACATAGACTGACAGACTAGATTTTAAAAAGACTCAACAATATGCTGTCTTCAAGAGACTCATCTCACAGGAAAAGACATCCATAGACTGAAAATGAAAGGGTGGGAAAAATCAGATCTCTCACATGGACCACATAAACAAGCAGGAATTTCTATCCTCATATCAGATAAAGTGGACTTCAAACCAAAGTTAGTACAAAAGCATAAAGAAGGACATTTCATACTGCTTAAGGGAATTATACATCAACAAGACATAACAACCATAAATACTTATGCCCCAAACAATGGGGCATCTACATATATCAAACAAAAATCCTTCTCAACTACAAGAATCAAATAGACCACAATATGATAATACTTGGTGACTTTAACACAGCTCTCTCACCACTGGATAGATCTTCCAAACAAAAACTAAACAAAGAAACCATAGAACGCAATAAAATAATCAATAATTTAGACTTAACAGACATATATAGGGTATTCCATCCATCAAAGAGCAAATACACATTTTTCTCAGCAGCACATTGATCCTTCTCCAAAATAGATCATATGATATTATGTCACAAAGCAAGTCGTAGCAAATACAAAGAAATAGAGATACTACCCTCCATCCTATCTGAACAAAATGGAATAAAATTAGAAATCAATGACAAATTAAAAAATAGAAACTACTCTAACACCTGGAAACTAAATAATACACTATTGAATGATGCATGGATAACAGAAGATATGAGGGAAAAAATAAAAACAAAATTCTTAGAGGTAAATGAAAACTCCGATACAACATATCAAAATATCTGGGACACCATGAAGGCAGTGCTAAGAGGAAAGTTCATTGCATTAAGCTCACTCATTAAAAGAAGAAAAAGTCAACAATAAATGACTTGACTCTACATTTCATAGCCTTAGAAAAGGAAGAAAAAATCAACACCAAAAGAAGTAGAAGACACGAAATAATCAAAATCAGGGCTGAAATCAATGAAATTGAAGTAAAAGAAACAATTAAAAAATTGACAAAACAAAGAGCTTGTTCTTTGAAAAAATAAACAAAATTGACAAATCCTTAGCCACCCTAACGAAAAGAAGGAGGGAGAAAACCCAAATTACTAAAATTCATGATGAAAATGGAAATATCACCACAGACACTACTGAAATACAGAGGATAATTAGGAACTATTTTGAAAATTTATACTCCAATAAAACAGAAAACCCTGAAGACACCAACAAATTTCTAGAGGCATATGACCTACACAAACTGAACCAAGAGGATATACACAACTTAAACAGATCAATTTCAAGCAAGGAAATAGAAGATGCCATCAAGAGCCTGACAACCAAGAAAAGCCCAGGACCAGATGGATTCTCAGCAGAGTTCTACAAGACCTTCAAAGAAGAATTAATACCAATTCTCCTCAAACTATTTCATGAAATAGAAAAGGAGGGAACCCTTCCAAACTCATTCTATGAGGCCACTATCACCCTGATACCAAAAGCAGAGACACCTCATAAAAAGAAAATTTCAGACCAATATCCCTAATGAATATAAATGCAAAAATTCTCAATAAAATTTTGGCAAATTGTATACAAAAACATATTAAAAAAATAGTGCACCATGATCAAGGGGGTTCATTCCAGGGATGCAAGGTTGATTCAACATATGGAAATCAATAAATGAAAACATCACATCAATAGACTTAAAGATAAGAGTCATATGATTTTATCAATCAATGCAGAGAAAGCATTTGACAAAATACAGCATGCTTTTATGTTCAAAACACTAGAAACACTTGGGATAGCAGGAACATACCTCAACTTTGTAAAGCTACCTATGCTAAACCCAAGGCCAACATCATCATAAATGGAGAAAAATTGGAAGCATTTCCAATTGTTCTCTCTAAAAATGGGAACAAGACAGGGATGCCCTCTTTCATCACTGCTATTCAACATAGTCCTTGAAACACTAGCCAGAGTAATTAGACAGACGAAAGAAATTAAAGGGATATGAATAGGAAAAGAAGAACTCAAACATCATTATTTGTAGATGACATGATTCTATACTTAGAGGATTCAAAAAATTCTACCAGAAAACTTCCAGAATTAATAAATTATTTCAGCAAAGTAGCAGGATATAAAATCAACACCTATAAATCAATTGCATTTCTATACATCAGTGATAAACCCTCTGAATGAGAAGTTAGGAAAACTATCCCAGTCACAATAGCCTCAAAAAAAAAAATACTTGGGAATCAATTTAACAAAAGAGGTGAAAGACCCCTACAATGCAAAGTACAAGGCACTGAAGAAAGAAACTGAAGAAGACCTTAGAAGATGGAAAAATCTCCCATGCTTCTGGATAGGCAGAATCAATATTGTCAAAATGGCCATACTACCCAAAGCACTATATAGATCCAATGTGATTCCAATTAAAATCCCAATGTCATTTCTTATAGAAATAGAAAAGGGAATCATGAAATTCATTTGAAAGAATAAGAGACCCAGAATAGCCAAAGCAATCCTTAGCAAGAAGAGTGAAGCAGGAGGCATCACAATACCAGACTTCATACTACAATGCTATATTAATAACAACAGCATGGTACTGGCACCAAAATAGACAGGTAGACCAATGGTACAGAATAGGTGACACAGAGACAAACCCAATTAAATACAATTATCTTATACTAGACAAAGTTGCCAAACATGTACATTGGAGAAATGATAGCCTCTTCCACAAATGGTGCTGGGAAAACTGGAAATCCATATGCAGTAAAATGAAACTAAACCCCTATCTCTCACCATGCACAAAACTCAACTCAAAGTGGATCAAGGACTTGAGAGTTAGACCAAAGACCCTATACCTAATAGAAGAAAAAGTAGGCCCAAATCATCATGTTGGATTAGGACAATACTTCCTTAACATGACCCCTAGAGCACAAAAAGTAAAATCAAGAGTCAAAAAATGGGATGGATTCAAACTAAACGCTTCTTCTCAGCAAAAGAAATAATGAAGTGAACAGAGAGCTGACATTCTGAGAACAAATCTTTGCCACACACACATCCGATAGAGCACTCATCTCCAGGATATATAAAGAACTCAAAAAACTTAACACCAAAAAAACAAACAACCCATCAATAAATGGGCTAAGGAGCTGAACAGACACTTCTCAGAAGAAGATATACAATCGATCAACACACATATGGAAAAATGTTCAACATCTCTAGCAATTAGAGAAATGCAAATCAAAACTACTCTAAGATTTCATCTCACACCAGTCAGAATGGCAATTATCAAGAATACAAACAACAGTAAGTGTTGGCAAAGTTGTGAGGGGAAAGGCACACTCATACATTGCTGGTGGAACTGCAAATTGGTACAACCAATCTGGAAAGCAGTATGGAGGTTTCTTAGAGAACTTGGAATGGAACTACCATTTGACCCAGCTATCCCACTCCTCGGTCTGTACCCAAAAGACTTAAAAACAGCATACTACAGTGACACAGCCACTTCACTGTTTTTAGCAGCTTAATTCACAATAGCTAAACTGTGGAAGCAAACTAGATGCCTTCAATAGATGACTGGATAAAGAAACTGTGGTATATACCCACAATGGAATATTACTCAGCAAAACAAGAGAATAAAATTATGGCATTTGCAGGTAAATTAATGGAGTTGGAGAATATCATGCTAAGTGAAGTAAGCCACTCCCAAATAACCAAATGCTGAATGTTCTCTCTGATAAGTGGATGCTGATCCATAATAGAAGAGAGGGCACAGGAAGAATGAAGGAACTTTTGTCAAAGGGGAGGGAGGGGTGGGAACAGTAAAGATGGAGTAATAAGATGGACATCATATCCCTAGCTTCATGTATGACTGCATATATGATGTGAGTCTACATCACGTACAACCAGAGAAATGAAAAGTTGTGCTCCATCTATGTACAATGAATCAAAATGCATTCTGCTATCATGTTTACCTAAGTAGAATAAATAAATAAATAAATAAATCACACTGACATCTAGAGGGAACATAAAAGTGTTATATTCCTCCTTATTTTTCAGACTAAATGCATACAAGGGTGGATTAAGTCAAAAGCTCAAATTAGGGACTACCTACATAAATGATTCTATTATTTTTTGCACGTATACCGTTGGAGCAGTGCATTGAGAGGTAGTGTATATTAACCAATGCCATATGTGATAGTTAAGGATTCAGGTTAAGAATTTGGACTGACTGGGCTCAAGCTACAGCTCTGTCATGGACCATTTGCCTGACCTTGGGAGGTAGATCATCCTCCTCTCTGCCTCAGTTTGCTCTCCTGTAATTTGAGGATAATAATAGTGTTTATTATTAAACAGTTTATGGTTATTGTGAGAATCATAAGTTGATATATCTGAAATATTTAAAAGAGACTTTGGTCTCTGAACAAATGTTCATTTTTTTAGCCACTTATATTCAAATACTAGAGATCAAAAGAAGAAAGACACACTCCTGCCTCTATGTCCCTCTCTACAGGTAATATAACTCTTTTATGTATATAGGTCTTTTCAGCATTCTTTTCATACATTATTATACATATGCAAGTATATGTAAACCTAAATGTCACTTACAAACACAGTGTACAGTTATACATATTATTAAGTTAACTTACTCTTTTCCTATTCATCAATATGTTTAAAGATATTTCCATGATCGCATGTAGCATTTTGACTTTATTCTTAAATAGTTGTGCATTATTTTATAGTATGAACAAAACATGATTTATTTAACCAAACACGTATTGGTACATTTTAAGGTTCTTTCCTTTTACATAACACAAAATGCTATGACATACCTAATTAAGCATGCAGAATTTAAGATAGTCCATTATGAACTAAATTGTGTTTCCCCTAAATATTTATGTTGATTCCCTAATGCTGAGTACCTTGGCAAGTGACTACAAGACTTTCAGGAGGCAATTAAAAGGTTTTTTAGGGTAGACCCAATCCAATATGAAATGATCTTTTTATGAGAAGAGGAATTATAAGGCAAATCTACACTGAAGAAAGAACATATAAAGACAGGGAGAAGATGGCCACATATAAACCATGAGGCCTCAGAAGGAACCAACCCTTCCGACATCTTGATCTTGGACTTCAAGAGTCCAAAGCTGTGATAAAATAAGTTTATGTTGTTTAAGCCACTCAGTTTGTGATACTTTGTTATGACAACCATAGAAAATTTAATACAGATATATAGAAATGAAATTTTTGGAGGAAAAAGGCACCGAATTGGTTTTCAGATGATTGTGTCAATTTTCACTCCATCAACAGTGTAAAACACTGCTCATTTCCCTACAAGTATATTCACCCACAATTTAACTAAATACAAACATTATGACTTGTGATTCTTTCATTTCAAACACTCTCAGACTCACTTGTAGCGCTCAGGGTATAGATCATAAAAAATGATCAGTGAAAAAATATTGTCACTATAACTATCATCATCATCATCATCATCATCATCATCATCATCATTCTTTTAGTGGAAAATTCATCTTTCATTGTACTTCTGCTTCATCATATTCCAAACAAATACATATCAAGAATCTAAATGGAAGGTGTTAGGAGAAATGTGGAATCAGTTCTGCTCTCCTGGGTCCATCTCAATCCTTCATTTTATTCCTTATATCTGAATTCCCATAACAGTCTCCTAATTTGATCTTACCATCCCTAGTCTCTCTCCATTCCAATTCATATACCTATCACTAGATAGTTTAATACATGTTAGCATGAAAGTGAATGTCAGATGGGTTAAGACTGGATAATCACACATTCAAATCCATGGGCTGGGATAGAGCCACATTGCCCTAAAATGTTCTGCAGGCTGTTAACTTTCATCATTTGCTTCTCAAGTCAGATATTCCAACACAACTCTTGAACCTGGAATATGATCCCTCAGCCCTGGGCCAATTAACTTCATCCAGTTACCTCAGTATGAATATAGATATGTTCATATTTCATGTGTCACAATATGAAAAAGGTCAGAAAGCACTGGCTTAAGTCATTCCCATTTGATGTTTTATAAAGCAACTGAAAGTAAAATTTGACAATTATTTTATACTTCTAATATATTTTTCAGAAATTCAGTGGATAGAAAAAAGAAATAGTACATGATCCCCAGTGTCTTCTGAAACTAGCATCTGATATGGAGAGAAAGTTTGTTCACTGAGGGATGGGAGAGTGAACAGGGAAAGAGGAAAATCCAATAAGAGGAAGTTCTATCAAGTGGGCAACCAGTAAAATGACTGGGTAGTAATTTTACTATCCAGTAAATGATTCTGAAAACTCAGAATCATTTGCACAGAAATAAAAATAAAAAGCATGTATATCCATCCATTGGTCTTCTACCCACATTGGCCACTGCTGACCCCATGTGCTTATCAGCCCACACTTCCGGATTGTACATGTGTGAGTAGCCACCAGGAGTCTGGGATTGCAATAGTTCAGGGAAGCCCCAGAGCAGGGCATAAGAGATGGGGGGCAATGTTCAAGAATTTCCTTTTATTGTTATCCATTCATGTAGGAAGTGAATCAAAGTCTGCACAGAGTTGTGTTAGTCATGGTTGGAATAGGAACCAGGTCAGAGAATGTAAGATGTTCACAGCAGGCATCCATTCAAATAGTCAAACAGATACTCAAACAAATATCACAGGTGAAATGGAGAAGTGTATCTTAAGAACACTGGTAGCCAGGGTGCACTAAGCAATCACTATGTGCCATTCACCCAGGTCCTCATAGGTATCCCCTCATCAAGTCCTCTCAACAGGAAAGAGTCTGGGCTTCCAAGAAAATCCCCCAAGTCAATCATGTCTATATGAGGGAGAAACTTGGGATTATATAACTCCTTGACTCTCTGGAGCTATTAACCTCTCTGCTATTCTGGAGCTCTTTAGAGTGGAGAAGACTCGGGAGAATCCTATTCTCAATATTTGAAGCACTGTCATCCATTCTGACTGTATTTTAATACATACTCAAAGGTTGTTTTTGTCTTTTATCAGTTCAACATTCCAACAGTTCACAGTTTTATGACATATATATTCACGGGTCTAAGCCAGCTTTCGAGTGCCAAATCTAGACTTGATATACCAGTCAGCAGTTATTCATCAGTGAATACCATTTCAAGAAAACACATTTGTAAAGCTTCTTACAAACACGTGGTGTATGCACACACATATGCACTTGTAAACACATCTGTCTTTGGTCACTTGGAAAGCCATTTTGCCCTGTATCCTAGCTTGCTGGGAATCAGGACTATTAAATACAATCGTTAGAGATATTAAAGAGATGCTGAGATTATACCATCAGTAAAATGACAGTAAGATTAAAGTTTTATCAGTTTTAATTCTGGGCAAGGAAAGCATGCTTACATCATGCATGCACATTATTTAACTCTCATAGACACACTTTAACAAGGTTATCAAAGTAGAAACCTACTTAAACCTCAGATGTGTATAAAAATATTTTGAAATGGGTTACAATTAAAGACAAAAGAAAAAGACATAACGTGGAAAAAATATTAAATACCATGTACACAAAGTTACATTTTCAAAAATCTAAATAAGTATAGTTTTGAGCTTCCTAGTAGTTGAATTTCCATAGAACCACAACAACAAAATTGTTTTTGGATGATCACTCAGTTTTACCTCCTCACTTCATAAACCTTTTACTCCCTTTTGACTCACTGTGGCCCTAGACAAGAAGCTATGAGCAAAACAAGGAGTTTTTGATATTGTTGCATAACCTTGAAAGGGAAACCTTATTGGTGTAATATGAGGAACACCAAAAACCTACTTGACCAAATATCTCTCTCATACTAACTACATAAAATGCTTTAAATTTCTATAACTTGGAAAAACTAACAATGATACATTTAGGTACATTTTTAACCAGGTAAATAATTTATTATCATGCACAAATATCAAACAAGAGGGTATTCACAGTATCCTACCCCACAGATTTATTGTAAACTGGATTTCAGTAAATATCCTTATGTCTGAATTGAATAAGGACGTTATTTGCATTAGAATCAAATTTGCAGATGCTCCAAAATGAAGTTACAAAGATTTTGTATAATCATTTTAGAATCCTAGAAGTTTGCAGTATGTTGGAATAATGAAAATTTTAAAAGTCAAAATTTACTTGGGATAAATATAGACTCTCTATATAGTGAATTAGCTGATTACTTCAGTAACTTTCAAACCTTGAAATACTACTGTTTGATTCTAAGAGGGCTGGGTCTCCTCTAGACTCTAGAAGGTACAATTCACAGACACTAAAGGTGGAGCTGTTTGGCTCTACTGTTCATGTAGCAGAGCAGCCCATTAGCAGACCAAGTTCATTCACATTTCCCTGTCTCCACTATTAATCACCTGGTCCATACCAACATCATCTCTAGATGGAAACTTTGAAATACTTCATGGAAGATATTCTGTTTCCAATATTGCCACACACTAAGTTTATCTTCCATGTATAATCCAGAATAAATTTTCAAAATGCAAAAATGTTTGTATTATATTTTTGTCTAAAAACGTTTGCATCAAGTTTTGACTTAAAATCCTCACACGGTTCTCCAATATTAGACGTTTTTAAATCCTACTAATAACCTTCCAGACCTTGCAAGATCAGATCTTTTCTCTACCTCCAGGAACCCATTGGTCGCCCCCTCCAGATCCCAACCATCACCACCAAGGTTCACTCTACTCCAGCCACAGTGGCCACAAACTTACCAAGCTGGTTCTAGCTCAGAGTATTTGCTTTGCCGATCTCCAGCTAAAACACCATTCTCTCAAATCTTTACATGACTACTTGGTTACCCTGGTTTTCCCTTATTTTTCTGCAACTGTACTATTTTTGTATTTCATTTATTTCATTATTTATTTTCTTATTCTTCCTAAAATTTAAATTCTATGAAAGTTGGGAATTTATATGTAATTCTGTCTTGAATCCTCAGTCTTTCGATGGAGGTTCAGTGTGTATTTGGAGGAAGGAAGAAAAGAACGGAGGGAGGGAGGAAATTGCCTATGTATAATGTCTTTATAACTGGCCCCATGCCTGATTCCACAAGAACAATAATCCCATAACATCGAATTTATAATAATAAATGTACACCCATCCTTCAAAAAAAGAGAATAGAGGATTGAGCTATTTATTATCTTTTACAGAACAGAGAACATAAGTTGTCTTCAAACAAGGGACTTTCCTGATGCAATTTGTGATTTAGAGGTAGAGTTCAATTAATAATAAGACTTAAATTTTCACTACAACAGTGAAATTAAAGATCACTATTGACAATTACACAATGAAGAAAATCAAAGTTAGTGGACTTCCTCTTTGAATTACAATAAGTAAACAAATAAATACATAAATAGACAAATTTCTCATACGCCAAGAAAGGGAACTGGTATGTCAGACTCAGTAAATTTCAAATAAAAGTGTTGCAGATGTATCTTTGTTAAGTGATGACAAATTTAGTCTTGAAATGGGAAGCTCCTTCAGAAGGAAGGCTAGGCATTAATAACAGTTTTAAAAAAATACAAGGAGATAGATTTGACATTATCATAGAGAAAATGTGGGAAGTGCTTGTTCTCCTAGTAAAAATGGTATTTTAATGGCTTGCTGCTCTAAGGAGAATGTTCTGTTCCTTGTCTGTATCTTCTCAGGTTCAGAGGAAAGCAGTGATTTTAACTTCAGGTATAAATAATTTTGCATGATACCATCTATAATCTACATGGTTGGAATGTTCCTAGTCAGCAAATAGTTCTTATTTTAACAAGCCATGGTGACCATACTGAAGGGAATAAAAGGCTTTGTTCAGGAAATTATAGCTTCTATGGTGGTTCTACAAAGGTTTTTGCCATTAATTACCTAAATTCTGGTCCACCTGAATTCTAATTTGCCTATCATTCCTTGTCATTGGAATCATTTCATTTTTGCCAGTGCCATGCACATTTTGACACATGGGACCATGTAGTGGGTGGGGAATTAAGTAAATCTATTCTATCCTAATTGGTGCCCAGATCTGTGCTCATTTATTGGTTAATTCAGCAAATATTTATTAAACCCTAATAACTGCTGTGGATGTAATGCTTTTTCTACTGAACACAGTCCATCAGAGAAGATTGATATCAATCCAATAAGCAATGTGGGAGAAGCACTGTAAAAGGGGAAATGCAGAGTGGTACATCTAAACTTAGTTCTTTCAGAGGAAGCCATGGCTGACTGAACTCTGAAGTATGGAAAGCATTATCCTGAAGAGAAGAATGAGGATGTGTGGTACATGCAAGGGCTATAATTTCAGGCAAAGGAATGAATGTTCTAAGGTCTGGTAGGAAAGAAAGCAGGCTCGTCCAAGAAACTATAATGCAGAAAAAGGGAAAAGGAAAAAAAGATCAGAGGTACAAAAGATCATGCAGGGCCCTCTAGTTCAGGCACCAGGAAGCCTTTGAAGGACCTACGCCCTAAGTGACTTGAATCAGATTTACCTTTTGTGGGAATTGTCCCATCTGCTCCTTGGAAAACTTTTCAGTGCAAACTCAAGGTGGGGGAAGGCAGGCCTAACCAGAGAGATGCATGGAAAGAGGAGAGAGATATTTAAGGAAACACTGGAAATGGTTCCGTTTTGGAGAGATGAAGAATCTGTTTTGGGCAACTAGGTGATGTTAGATGTCAGATCTGGTAGGCCACTCTAATGTTCTCAATCCTAAAGTTACGGATCCTATATCTAAAGATACAAGTTCAGTCTCCTTGATGTATCTATGGTAAGGTTTCTCAGCATCATTAAAATTGAGGCCAAATAATTCTTTGTTGTGGGCAATATGTCCTGTGCATTATAGAATTATTAGCAGTATCCCTGACCATTGCCCATTACATGCCAGAAATAGCCCCCTTACCAAGTGGTAACAACTAAAAATGTCCCAGATGCTGCCAAAATGTCTTTGAAGGGGAAAAAAAATGTCTCCCAGGTGACAACCATCAACCTGGGCTGTCTCCACCTTACTTTCCCAACCTCTTATCACTCTTTCCCCAACATACTCCCTAAACCCAAACCACAATATCCTTTTCATTATTTCTTACATGCGTCAAAGTACAACAGCTGTGTTTAACAATGCTGGCTTTAGTGTCATAGAAATGTAAGCTTAAATCTTAATGTCATAGTTCACTAATTGGCCTTACATAAGTCACTCAACCACTTAAGATAATCATTAGTAAAACAAGGTAAATGTCAGTTGCTCCCCATAAAATTATTCTGAATATCATCACTAAATACAAAGCATATTGTGTTTAGGTGTTCACTTAATTTATTTTTATGAAAATATTTACTCCTTTCTTTCTATCCTTGCCCATAGCCATACCATGGTCTTACATGATACCCACCTCTTTTGGCCTCCATCTACCCATCCAAGTCAAATTTGACTTCTCTTTCAAGTCTTTTGATATTTCCTCTCCACTGAAGACTTCTGCCTGTTATTCTAATATATGCTGATTAGTGCCATTTCCAAACTCGAGTAGCACTTAGAGCTCATATTACATAATTTAGGATTTTATCCAGCATAACATATTTCTCACTTGCTTTCTCTATGCATGTTTTTTAAACTCCTCACAGCATATAAGTTTCATGATTATTTGGGGACGGTACCACATTGTGGTAGGTAACAACAGAGGTTGAATGGATGTCAGTGGATGTGTGGAAAATCAACTTTTGATTTTAGGTAAATTGCCACCAGATCACCCTGTGCAAGGGCAGCTAGATGATAAGATCAACTTATCCTTTCTGATCTTTCTTATGCACATGGGTGCCAATCTGCATGAAATATAAATGAGTTCCCAGCAAGAGAGAGAGAGTGAGCTCATCTAAGAGACTGACATTTTCTCCCGTGTTTTGACGAGAGTAAGAGTTCCAGGAATTTGTGGTGCACAAATAGGTCTGCCACACACCTTCACAGGAGGCTCTGGCTGTGAGCTAGGACCTCACTGGGCTTTGATCTCAGTGTGAACTCCACTTTCAGATCCACTGTAGAAACTGAGACTTTAAAATTAACCATTTCTTCCTTAACCTTGACTTTTTAAGCCACAGAAATGGACACAAAGGAAAAGGAATCATGTAATGACCATTGTAATCATATAAGCCACAAGGCTGAGAGGTTAAGTGTGGCTTCAATTGTTACCTATGCCAAAAGGCTTGCTATATCTTGCTATTAGCCAAACTCCCATATAGTAGGGCTTTAATTAATATTTATTAAAATGATGTCCAACTGTATAGCTGTGTGGCTTTTAGTTTTAGTTTTCCTAACAATAATATGAAAAGTTAAATCAATATTAAGGAGTCTCAAGCTAAATGTCCAACCTTTCATAGAGGTGCCTGGAGGTCCATTCTGGGAAATGAAAACTAATTATGAGATGTGAGTAATCAGGATTCGGACTTACCATTCTCACTTTAATGGGAACAGCAGCTTTTTAGGGCCATTGTGGTTTTATACTTTTGTATTCTACTTAAGATTCTGTTTGAACAAAGGAAACTTTTCAAATCACTGACCTAAACAATCTGCAAGGAATTGAAGGTTCTTCAAGCTGTGATATGTATTTTATGATCTTCATTATGGGTAAACAAGAGCAAGTGGGCCAAAAATAAAAGTGCTTCAAGAGGGATTTAGGTTATACTCAAAAAAGAGTTTAACTGGGGGAAAAAAAGAGAACTTTTCATGGAGTATGTTTGAATTAAGCAATCTTGCTCCTTAAATAATTCAAAGGTTGCCAAAAGCTATCTTTGCAAGCAGACCTTCTGGGGAAAAAGATCAATTTCACTCAACTAACAAATATTAGAACCACCTTGAGTGTAGCCCTGTATTGAATATTTTTTAGAAGAACTAGTGGCTCCAACATGGTTCCTGCCCTTGAGATGTCTGCAATCTAATGTGGAAGGTAAGCTATCTCAAACTTTCAACTGAGATAAAATTAGAAAATTACAAATTCCATTCAAGATAGATAGAGGAAGTACAGGGAACATTATATGAAACATATAAATATAAAATTGATTTTGTTTTTAAAAACACTTTTATTGGTGCATTCTACTTTTACATAATAATGGGATTTATTGTTGCACATTAGTGCATGCATGTGACATAATTTTCTTGACTTCATTCCCCAGTACCTCTTCTTGCCTTCTCCTCCTAACCTCCTCCTGTTCCTCTTCCTCTACTTTACTGATTTTTCTTCTATTTTCATGGGATGCCATCTCTTTTTCCCCCCCTTTATTTCTCTCTACCTTCTACATATGAGAGAAAATCCATGAGCCTTCACTTTCTGAGTTTGGCTTACTTCACTTAACATTATGCTCTCAAGTTCAATCAAGAAAATTAATTTTGATGGGAAAGATCAGAAAATACTGAGAAAAGGGCTTTTGAGTTGGACCTTGCAGCATAGGAGTAATTTGGAAACAGGATATAGAGGAAAGGTCACTGAGGTTGAGCAAACAGAAAAAGCCAATGATATAGAGAGATCAATTCTGTTCAGAATGCAGGATAGATACAGGTTAATTCTCTTCAGAACACAGTAAGAAGATATTTCACTGAATACAGGATTCTTTTGTGTTGTTTAAGTGAAACACTTCATTCTCCACTGAGGCATAAGGTAGAATAGTTTTTCCGTGACCCCTTAAAGTTACAGGTAGACATTGTCATTTGCTTCAACCACAGAGACTGAAATGGAAGGAAGATTCACTACATTTCATTTTTCTTACCTTAGTAATAGTGGAGTGTGGCCTTGGAGTCTGCTTCAGACTGGCTCCCTGCCCAGTCAACCCACAATAGATATAAGCCATCATTAATTTTTTCCAAGTATGAGATTTAGGAGCTGTTGGTTACCACAGCATGGTAGGCAGAGTTCTAAGATGGTCCCCATCATTCCTGCCTCCCTGGTGTCCACATCTTTGTGTAAGTCCCTTTGCTTAACTAGTGACCTGCTGCTTCTAACTAATAGAATGGAGTCAGACTGCTAACCAGTAGCCTCATGTGATATAAGAGTCCATATACACTAAGGTAAGACATTCTCTTGCTGACTTTGAAGAAGTATACTTCCATGTTATAAGAAGACCTGGGAGAGAGTGACATGGCAAGGAATTGTGGGAGTCTTTGGGACAAAAAGTGACCTCAGGCCCCATAGCCCTAGGAAAGACAGGACTTTCCTCATCTACCAATATAAGGAATTGAATTTTATCAGCAACCATCACCTAAGCTTGGAAGATAACTCAAAGCTTGGAAAGAATGGTGGCACAATGCACCCGTAGTTTGTAGGTTGGACATCCTGAGGAGAAGACACAATTAGGCAATCACATTCTTGATCAACAGAGACTATGAGATAATAGACATGTATTTCTTTAAGATACTAAGTTTATGGTCATTTGTTATATAGCATCAAAAAATTAATACAATTAACACAATATAAAATAACCTCTCTAGACTTATACCAAGATAGTGGAAACGAACTCCGGAAAAGTATTCCTAATCTCCTTTCAAATGGCCTTAAATACTCAGCAATTGAATCCCACCTTGTCTGTGGGCAAAGAGAGCCTTTGAAGGTATGTAAACAGACAGACAGTTGGGTTGAAACAGTGCATTTGGAAGGAGTGGTTTATAAGCATAGGATGAAAAGATATATGAAAAGAGATGGCCATTTAGAATTTTTAGATATATTTAGAGGTCAAGAAAATATAGAATATTGACTTCTCTTATCAAATTAACTCACATGAAGAGAGTAACCCATTCTAAGGAATTATGCTCGCATCCTTTTCTGTATCAAATATGTGCTTTTTCAAGTTGTAACTCTATTTTAGCATGATTAAAATCCCTCACATCTGCCGCTAACATTAAGGTGACAAATGTTCCCAGTGTCACACCTCCATGCTGTTACCAGGGAGCTGACCCATTTGTTAATAGGCATTGCTTTCTGCCAGGTGTGCTGTTTTCAGATGGAAGTCAACTGCCTTTCATCTACACCAGATTTGAAGCATGTGCAAGAGTGGTTTATGCTTTATTTACCACTTGTTCCAGCAAGGGGTGGGATTTAGGGAAGCTTGGATTCACTTTCTCAAGTCATGTGAGCTGCAGCATGAAAATTCATTGCAATCCTTCATTCCCATGCTATAATGCTCAGGGGGGAAAAATTGTCTGGCCAAACTAGCAAATCAGAACTTTTCTTCTGCTAATGAAATCCCCCTTCACAGAGAGAGGTATAACCTTGCTGATCTTGTGTATTCTGCACCTTAGAGGTCACTGGTTCCTTCAAATGACCAGAGCTGATATCTGTTCTTCTAAAGTCCAATGTTCCTTCTTCCTCTTCCTCAGTTACTTCCCGCAAGTAGTTCTCAGCATAACTTCCAACCTATAGTGTTTGGATAAGACACTATCACTAATTTGATAGTGATTCAGATTTTACCTAGTCGAAGTATTCCCTTCTCTAAGCCAAACAGGAAATCTCAGGAACTTTGAAGAAGGTTTAAAAAAAAACCTGCTCCTTCTACCTACCTAACATGAACGTTATGAAAATTATGAAACACCTAACATGAAAATTATGTGACACCAGAGTTTCTGCCACTATCCTGGCATAATACAAATCTGCAAAATGTCAATACAGAGAAGATGGAGAATTGTCAATCTGATGACAGTGTTTGGGCCATCAGCTCTACTAAAGCCTGAAAGTGATTACAAGAATACTGCTATATTCAGATGTTCTTATTTATCTGAGACAATAAATGTTGTTTTGGTATAATTAACTACTGGTTTCATTTTTACACTTGCCACCATCCTGTAGACTTCCAGAAGTCAATCTTTCTTTTCTATCAGAAATAATTTCAACCAATCTCTGAGAAATACACACTAAGCCCTTGTCTCATCTATTAGTGAACTTTGTTTTTGTCCATAGGAGTGTCAGAATTATGTGTACCAGCTTTTACCCTTTCAGAGTCAAATGTCTACCTTCAATCATTCCCAGTATCTCCAATAGGGCATGGTGTCTTTCCCAAGGTCTACCACAGAAGGCAACCCACTGATCACATGTGGGCAGTGTGTTAGGGTGAGACAGATTTCAGAATAGCATTTTTTACTCTGCTTCATTGCATGAAACTAAAACATTTACTACCGGATCACCTTGTGTTACAATACAACTTGAAGATTAAGAAAAGAAAAAAAAAAACTTTAACTGGCTCTTTCACTCAGAGGGAACTAACTGATTATACACAAAAAGGAGGTAAACTAAGTGACTTATCCACCTGTCCACCTATTATCTACCTAGTTTGTGTGTGTGTGTGTGTGTGTGTGTGTGTATGTGTGTATGTGAGTGCACGCGCATGCACGCACGACTATGGTCCCAACTGTGGACCCAATGAGAAAATACAGTTGAAAATACTTTGTAAGCAATGCTTCTCAAAGAAATGTAAGACTGGGTGATGAGCAAGCAGAAGAAAAGGTGAAGGGATGGAGAGGGAGTTCTTGTCTTCCTCATATCTTACTCCTCATCACTTTATGTGGTAGGAACTGTTGTGCTCTACCCAGAATCCCTTGCCTGTGCACGCATTTCCCCAGCTGCTGGGGATGCTGGCTGGCAGCAGATCATAGCTGCATCCTTCTCTGGAGCGTTGTCTTCAGCTAATGTGGTCGACCTCAACCCATGCTTCTCCTCCTGCAGGAAACCCAAAACCTATAATTCCTGGATAGGGGAAGACCGAAGGACAACTTTCCTCTGTGGTGCAATTCAAGCTCCAGAGCTCCCTGAGAGCAGGATGAAGGTAGACTCCAGTTGCAAACTACAGTCTTGCTTGGTTCCTTCCTTTTTCCTGCCATGTTTCCTTGCAACTTCCCAGATCCCCACTTGGAGGAAACCCTGTATATACCACAGGCCCAGTAATCCCCATTTCAGGCTCTACTTTTAGAGAACCTATTCTAAGATAACTTCTAAATACAGAGATGGCATTCAGAAATTAGGGAGGAAGAGAGTGGGAAGCAAAGTTACAGGGAAAGTTCAGGCAGTATCGAAAATGAGTAGAAAAAGGTCCATATGAATTGTTTAAAAGTCACAAATATAAGCAATGGCAGAACTAAAAATATTAATATAATCATCAAACATCAGTGGAAAAGAAGGAGATAAGAGGGAAGAATAATAATGAAACAAATAAGTATTTAATTCTTATACAATAGAGTGGGAAAAAAATGACCTAAAGTCTTAAATCAAGAAAGGGTGGGCAGGCATATTATTTAGATATGAAGGGTAGAGCTAGAAAAAACTAAAATAGAAGTGTTTAAAGATATTTTCTTTAAGGAGCACAATAAGGAGTAGAAAAAGGTAAGCAAGAGACTGTAGTTTTTCAATGTAATGTAATCTAATGTTTGATTTTTTTGCCTTATCCACATACCTATGTACAAACACAGACATGCACAAAGCAGCACATTTTGCTTCTGGGATTAACTGCAATATATCTCTAATCAGTCTCAATACCAACAATAGCTAGGATTTTAAGGCTGTTAGGTCCCAAGTTAAAAGCATTGTGCAGTCTTATTTAATCCTGACTGATATCTGATGGGTTAAAAACTATTATCGTCCTTACATTAAAAGCTGGGAAACTGAGACTAATAGAGGTTGAATAATTCCAAAGGTCATAAAACTAGTCACTCAGGAAAGAAATGAGATTCAGATGGAAAGTCCATACTCTTGACTGTTGAGTAGCACAATTCATCAGATCACATCATATGTCCTGGCCTGTCCTAAGGGGACGCCTATCCTAAAAAACAGTATTTTCACCTCCCCAGATTCTGCCCAGTGATTTTATTATCAAGGGTGGTGTTCATTCCTTGAGCTAAAATAATGAAAATAGAATGAGATTTAAAACAGCTCATATACACCCAAGTATCAGCACACAGATACCTTCCTGGGTGTGAATGCATACAATAAGAATGAGTATTGTAGTTGATGAATTGAACATCTAGCTGTTTTCTATTAGTCACCAAATTCTTGGCTTTTCATATCAGCTACACATCCTCAGTCAGCTCATATACAGACTGAGTAGTTTCATATAAGTATCAAACAGTGCTCTTAAATTTCAGTCATCATCTGTAGATAATATTGGTGTACATGTTGCAAATTGTCCAATTAGTACCTATGTACATATTTTAAAAATAAATGATATGCCTAATTAAATCTTTCTACAAAGGTTCTCTTTATAGTTTAGGAAAAACTTCAAGGAGTACTCTTTATATTTGAAAAATAAATAAATCTTATCTTTTATTTTATACATTCATTTTCATTTTTCTTTATATGAGATGCCATAAAAACCATCCAGCTCAACACTGGAAATTGAAAATGGATGTTGAAGCGTGATAATGGCTAAGAATAAAAGGAGAATATCGTGGAATCATAGGCATTTCTTACAAACGAATCAAAAGAAAAAAAAAAAAAAGATAATTTACTGCTCTGTGAAGTCCCACAGCTGGCTTGGTTGATTCATTTTTTCACTTTGCTCAGGAAAAAATGAGTCACTGATTATTTCAGTATTTCCCAACCCTTTCCTTTGGAAAATCTGGACACAAGTCCTCTTCACCACCCACAGAGGCATGGCTCCACTTGTGAGTTTCCATGGGGTCGACCAGCAGCATGTGCAGAAGCATGGCCGGCACACCCCAGGCAGGCACTGAGAGCACCCACAGACCCTGGCCATCTGGCCTGCTTTCCCTCCTCACCTTATCCCCTGCCTCTCTTCTCCTGTTTACAGGTCTCTCTCTAGTCATGCACACTTTTTTCCTCTCGAACTCCAAGCTGTCTCTGTGTTCTGTAATTGCTTTCCTTCAGTTCAGACAGCTCCTTCCTAGGTTCTTTGCATATTACTGCTACATGTCAAAGTCACCTCCTTACCCGTTCTGTAACTCCTCTGTGAAATCTCCACGCTCCTCCCACACACACAGTCTCTATCTCTTCTCTGATTTTTCTTCCATGGATCTTTCAAAAAAAAAAAACGTTTAAGTTCAAGCGTAGTTTTTATTCTTTGGTTTAAGCAACATATTCTTGGGTCATGAAATGTTAATGCATCAGGAATGTGAGACCAAACTTCTAATTTGTCTTCTTCAGTTAAGGGGCTATGTGTCTTAGGGCAGGATTTCATTTATAATTTGGGGGACTGCATACTGAGAACCAAAACTACCCACTCCTGTACAGTTAACAATCTACATGAAATGACTTTGCTGATCTTTTGTTTTCATCAGCATTGTCTCCTTATTCCAGGAAATTTTGTCCGGGAAAATAAAAAGTTGCAAATAATGTTGTTGTTCATTCCAAGAATTTCCCAAAGGATTCATGAAATCTTCAGTAGAAAACATCAACCGTTTATACTCAAGACTCTTTTAGCATCTGGCCTTCAAAAATCCTCATTGCATTGAATCTCATATTTATAGAATATTATTTCATGATCCTTACCCAATCCTAATCAAGACCTTAACCCTTTGAAAGATGCACTTTAAGTCAGTTTCAGAATCTCAGTAAATATTCTGGATTTGTTCTTCTTCCTCTGCAACTGCGACGGTCTGGTCTTGTTCTGTTTTATGATAGTAAGTGGTAAGCTCAACTCTGACTTATTAACAGGTGGCTCTGATAGTATTTAGGACAACCAGCAATGGGCTGTCTGGGTTAAGATTTAATAATCCTTCCTGCCCTTGAGATTTCATTTAAAAATTAAGGAGGTTGGAGTTAGTAATCATTAAGAGATCTTCCAACTTTAAAATTCTTTAAGACCTTTTTGGAAGGCAATCCTTTTCCCTCTTGGTGGTCTTTTTCCAAGCTGACAGCTTCAGAAAGAAAAGGACAATTTCCTCCGGAGGTTGTCAGAAAGTAGACTCAGGTCAGGTTCCTGGGGTGGCAGAGAGTTCAATAGCTCAGTTTTCAAAAGCTAGCTATAATCTTTCCTCCTTCTTATCACCTCCAGGAGTGAAAGGGTGGCCATTGTTTGCTTTTGTCTTGCTACACAAAAGCTGGACCAGACTTGGAAGGAAGAAAGAGGTGCTTCCTCCTTGGCAAGAGTCACACTTGATCCCTGAATGGAGCTTCTTCCAGAGGATGCCTCTTCTCATCCCCATGGGGGAGACCTTTGGCTGCAGTCACAGCAGTGAGTAGTTAATTGTCTCTAGTGCTTACTTGGCCACCAACAGAAGCACACAGCCTTGTGAAGGGGAGAGCAGAGCTGACCCTGCTTCTCTTTGAACAATGCTAAGATGGACGATAAATGGATATTTTGGAAACACAACAAACACAGTGATTTATATTCATGATGGGCTAAACCCAGAGGGTCTGGAATGGGCACATAGCACAGTTCTTTGATCTTTCAGAGTTATGAACTGAGTGAAAAATGATTTGAAAAGTCCTTTCCTGTGATGTCCAGAGACAGGAAAGTTGGGCTCTTTGTAATTTACTTTTAAACCTAGCTTCAGATTTGGAAGGTTGAAAGAAAGGCAAAATAAGTACTCAAATGTGATGTGATCAATGAGGAGGGAATTTAAGTATGAATTTGAAAACGAAAGTGGTCTGTTATCATCATTGCTACAATTTCTGAAAGTCTAAATTCAGTCTAAATCAAATATATTTTAAACCACGTATTAGGATCTCATTCAACCATTATCAATCTAGTTTGACAGTAAGGAGTAAGGGTACTTCGGTTTTTTGATGCTGATATGACATAGCCCCATCTCCACACCCTTTACTTCTTTTCCACACCTCTCAGTGTGTCCCCATGGTATATTTCTGGATTTGACAGCTGTGTATTTCAACTATTCTCTCTGTTCTTATCTCAGGAAGAACCAAAGCAAGCTCTCCCTTTCCTACAAAATGGGATTGCATTGTAACAGTACCCAGGAGTTTTCTGGGGATCCCATTAGGATGGTAAGAAACCTCCCTATCACAACGCCTTACAGAGGACCATATTCATAGAAGATGATTTCTTTATCCCTCACTTTCTTTTTTTAAACCTGAATGGAAGATAATCCACTATGGTGCCACTTGAAAAAAATAAGTTTCCTCTGCCACATTTGGTAGTAATTGGCCTTTTATTTAAGACAAAATGTTTTCTGTGATTATGTTTTGTGATATTTTAAATATTTTAATTGATATATAGTAATTATTCTTTTTTACAGGGTACAGTGTCACATTTCAATCCTTTCAACACTCACATCAGAGTGACCAGCATATCTAGCCACTCCGGATGTTTCTCATTTCTTTATGTCAGGGACATTCAAAGTTCTCCCTAGTAGCTATTTTGAAATATTCAATTAAATCACTGCAGCCATAATTATCCTATTGTGCTACAGAACACCAGAAGTCATTCCTCTTATCCAGCTGGGCCTCTATACCATCTTCTCTACTTTGATCCCTAAAAGGGAGGGATCTGGAGGACATGCTAAGTGAAAGAGATCAGGCACAGGAGGATAGACGTGCATGTCCTCACTAAGATGTGGATGCTACGGTTCATCTCAAGGAAACACAGAACACAGTAGCAGTTCCCAGAGCCTAGGAAGGGTGTGGGGGTTATCCAGCCTTCTACGCTCACTAGATAATCATGCACCTTCACCTCTTTATAAAGATTATGGGTGTTTAAAATGAGAGGAAAAAAACCACAGTGCATCAAAATCAAATTACCCACTGTGATTACATTTCTTCCCACTCTGAAAAAAAAATGGTTTTCATTTAGCCTGTTTTCATTCAGCCAGCATCTTGAGCATTGTTACAAATTAACACAGTTAACAATAGGAAAGAAGTGAGTAGCCAAGGTTCTGGATAATCTCATTACATCTCTCTCAACAATTAAGTGCATTAATTAAGTCCCTTTTCAGAAGGGATGTTGGTATTCAGTCACATCTTTTTGAGTTTCCTGTTCACTTTAGGCTTTGTATAATTCTTCATGGAGCCTCAAAGGGTTTGAGATTACTGCCCAAGACCTGGCCCTGGATTATTCTGCATAAGTGAATTCAAAATTTCCAGATGTTCTTCTTTCAGTCCTCCCTACCCCCAGCAAGAGGGACTGTATTGTGCAATTTGATTTCAGGGATCAAAAAAACTGGGATCCCATTTCAAGTTACCTACTTACTAGCATTCTTACATCTCTATGCTTCACTTTCTTCATCTGACAAAAGAGAACAGCAAAAATACTAGACCCAAGGGGTTGTTGTAAAGATTAACTGATTTAATGAAGGGAAGGCACATAGCTCACTGCCTGGTTTGCAGCAAATGCTCAATCAGTCATATCTAGCAGTGGTAGTCATTTTAACAACTGGAGTTACATGAGGTATCATAGAGCAAGGTACAAGTAAGACCAGGAAACTTGTCCTGTTACCCCAGCTCCTATTAGCTAATTCGAACTCCTTTTCCCATGTTCTCTGCTCTTTAAGATTGTTGTGAGCCTTCACTACAATGATAGATGTATGTGCACTTTGTAAACTCAGAAATTTACCCAATTTTAATGTCCTGACAAACTCATTGCTGAAGGTCATTGTTCTTTTCAACTCTACCAATAAGGTAACTGTAAAAGCATCTACACAATATAAATTTCAAATCAAGCTGCATAAGTAAAATGAGGTGTTTGGAGAGAATAAAATGAGTGTGTCATGGGTATCCATTCATTCATTGAAAATATATTTATTGAATACTTACTCTGTTCTATTAACTGCTGGGGGCTAAGGATATCAAGGTGAGTCAACCACTTGATTCAAGAAGTTAGCAGCATAGCTGAGAAAAGAAAATGAAACCTCAGCGTGGGGCACCGTTAGATGTGTGGCACACAAATAGGCACATGCATGCTAATCTATGCATGGAACAATAGGCTATAATTACAAAAAGCACCTGGCAAATGGTGGAATAATGCAGAGGAGAAAAGTTTCCTCATCACTTGAAGGAAGGGCCCTGGGAAAGCTTTATCAACAGAGGGTTTTCATATTTCCAAGGCTCTATGTCAGGAAAGAGCTTGCAAATCAGAGAAATTGTAAGGCAGTCAGTATATGCCAGCTTTGTGGTGGAGCATGGGAGGTGGCTTAAGACTATTACAGAGTCACAAATGAAATTCATTCATTCTGTCACTTCACACATGTCTGTTGAGTGCTGCTTTCTGTCAGGCACCACTGTGAGCTGGTCATATTAAGTTTTCCCAAGATAACTGGTTCTTTCTAATAAGCAATTAAATCATCTTTTAACAAATGAATATATACCCAATGGTATATAACTAGCATTAGACTGGGATCATCTAAGAATGATGTTACAGATCAGAGGCCTTCTGAGAAACTGAGGCAGCGTGAAGATCTGCAATTCACACTCTGATTCTTGAGATCAGCCCAGAAAGATTTCAGACAGTTATAGGCATGGATAAGAAGGTAGCAAAAAAAGGAGACACTCTCAAGGGAAAGTGTAGGTCCTCTCAGATAGGAGAGAGACTGTGCACCCCTTTTGCAAAGCCCAGAGAAACTTCCAGAGCCCTGCTCAAATTCACCTTTTGACTTTTTGTTTTGGAGAGGTGGGTACTGGATTGAATCCTGAGGTACTTTATCACTGAGCTAAATCCTCAGTCCTTTATTCTTTCTTTTTTCCCTTCTGTTTTGTTTGTTTGTTTGTTTATGTTTTTTGGTACCAGAAATTGAACTCAGGGGCACTCGACCACTGAGCCACATCCTGAGCCTTATTTTGTGTTTAATGTAGAGACAGGGTCTCTCTGAGTTGCCTTGCCATTGCTGAGGCTGGCTTTGAACTCGCGATTCTTATGTCTCCGCAGTCCTTTTTTAAGAAAGGTTCTCACTAAATTGCTGTTACAGTTTGGATGTGATGTCCCTCAAATGCTCACATGTGAGACAATGCAAAAAGGTTCAGAGGAGATTGAGTTGTAAGAGTCTTAACCCAATCAGTGTTTTAATCCCCTGATAGGGATTAACTGAGTAGTAACAAGTGGTTGGGTGTGGCTGGAAGAGGTGGGAATTGGGGCATGGCTTTAGGTGTATATTTTTGTATCTGGTGGGTGGAGTCTCTCTACTTCCTGATCACGGTGATGTGAGCTGCTTCCTTCCGCCACACATTCCACCATGATGTTCAGCTTCATCTTGAGCCTCAAGAAATGGAGCTGGCCTTCTAAGGACTAAGACTTCTGAAACTGTGAGCACTCAAAGTCTTCCTCCTTTATAATTGTGCTGGTTGGGTCTTTTAGTCACACAGCAAAAAAGCTGACTAAAACAGTTGCTTAGGGCCTTGCCAAATTGCTGAGGGAGGCCTCAAACTTTTGATCCTCCTGCCTCAGTCTCTGGAGCTGCTGAGATTAGAGGGATGCATCACCATGACAGATCACCTTCTGACTTCTGACTGACCGTGTAGTAGCTGCATGGACCACCACTAAAAGAGTATGTGTGGTGCTCAGAGTTAGAGTTTTTAAGGGAACTAAGTCTGTGGTTTTGTAATTTCTTTCCCCCATCACATATTCTTTCTGGGGGTCTTGATGTTTCTACTATTAGGGTGATTGGGAGATGTGACATAGTTCTGGTGATAAGGGTGTATCCTGGAACCTTGGTTACAAGAGAAAAATAACAAGATGGTTCAAAACTCTTAAGAATGGAAGAGGTTTTAACATACCAAGCTTCCATCTTCCCAGGGCTTTTCTGTTGGATAAGGCTGTAGCTGACTTGCAATCAACTGTCACTATCTTTTCTCTGCTCACTCATTCATAGCTGAGTAGGTACCCAACAGCATGATTAGGAAAGGGAAGGAAATCTATTATAGAGTTCAAGGATCTCCACATTTTGGGGATCAAATGTAGAAGAAAGGAGGTAGAGAGGAGTACTCTAGAAATAGGAGAAAAATAGAAGAGGATGTAATAGAAATAAAAAAGATGATCAAGTAATGATTGATGGAGGATGGTGAGGCATAAACAACCAGGCTGCCCACCTCCAGGAGCCAGAAGGTCTATCTGTCTTGGAGGTCACACAGTGGTTTCCACTGCCCATTGGCAAGTCTCATCTGCTTCCCTGTTTCTTTTGACGAACTGATCTCCTCAGGTTCTCCTGGCTACCACATGGTCTTCCAGAACTCACATGGCCTTTGGCTGTGTCTCCTGCCACCTGCTTCCATCCCACCTGTGCCCTCACTTAGCTGCATCCCTGCCAATGTCAGCCCTATACTCAGTGTCTTCCTATTTCAGTGCAGAATTATCAGAGACAGAATCTGACTGGCTTGTCACAGACCAGGTGTTAACTTCTGGTCTACTCACCTGTGACCAAGCTGAAGTTACTCTCAGGGTAAACTCATTCCATTTTAGCATGGATATAGGAAAAGCATATCATTTTTTTTTAAAAAAGATACCATGATCTTGGCAGCTGTCCCAGGTGGTAACTGGAGCCTGTCATATGGCTTCTTTCAGTCATTAATGGATGCTTCTATGTCTAAAACACAATCGTGGTTGTCATTGCCAGTCAAACCACAATTCAATATGGTGTTGTGTTAGGCATCACCTCCAGGGATGGAAGATCCCAATGCTGATTCAGATACAGAAGGCCATTGACATGAAGTAGGATGCAACAGTGACAGGCCATGAGCAAGGACAGCCCCTGCTCAGCTGGAACAGATGACTGTCATATGAGAATGAGGGCTTGCTCTTTGCTCCATCTGATTTTTTAAAAAGTTTCAAGAAATGTACATAGTGATGCAAAAATTGTTAAAATTTCTCCATTTTTAAAATACCGGCAAGAAACAAAACAATAAAAAAAAAACTTTGTGAATACCATTATAAAGAACAAACAAAATAAATCTTAGCTAGAGTCTAGACCATAGGGTGTTTGACAGCTCTGCTTTAAATCTTAACACTGGAGGAGTCAGAAAAATGCCAGAAAAATCCACTCACTAGGGAATATTTAGAATGTTATTTTATTATTTTTGTAATTATTAACATTATTATTCTAGATAAGATGATGTTTCTGTAAACATACCAAATATTTTAAGCATGAGATCTCATTCTATTTTTATAAGAACCCTAATACAAAGATGATTACACTCTTTATATTATAGGGGAAAGAACATTAAAGAGGGTGGGAAAGCAGTCCAACCAGATGGTCTCCCATGTAATCTCTCACCTTTTGTTAATGATAAAGTGGGAATTTGAGCTTCAGTTAACCTTTTCAATAGCCTGTACCTTCTACCAAATCAGTTAGGGCTCATTAAGTGTTAGGATGCCTTCTATCTGAGAGGGCAGCTCTATCTGAAGAGAGTTAGACCACTGATATGACCATCATAAACTAGAGACGACCTTGAGGATCTGTGAGCGTCAGTAGGATGATCAAGAAATCCTGGGTTCCTGGGACAGAAGGCATCCTGACACTTAATGAGCCCTAACTGATTTGGTAGAAGGGCCCCCTCAGGGCCAGACCTACAGTTTTGGGATCCCCTAGAATCGCTCTCACGGGAAAGTCTCCCTAAGTAATTCTGAGCACTCGTGGCATCACATAGGGACATTTTTAGTATGATAATCATAAAATATCCAGGTCTCTTACAATAGTCAAATGGTGGCAGGGGTAGGGATGTGTATAAGAGAGAAAATCGGGGGCGGGAGGGAAATGGAAAGTGATTCACACATACTCTTGTATCTGATTCAGACAGAAGCCGACAAATGCTTAGAAAATGGACATCATACAGTCTCGAGCCTGTTTGTTTAAAAAGCAAAAGCTCTGAACATTAGCGACCCAAGAAACTATACATCGGGAAAGTTTGGAGAAGGCACCACCCAGGTCTGCTGGAGAATCTTCTTTCCACCCTGGTTTGGTGTGCTGGCTCTAATTTTGCCTCTGATGTAGGCCATCAGTAATTAAATCATTGTCCTGGCTCTCTGTCGCTAAAAAGGACTGAGTTTTAAAATAGATCCCCTGCTTAGCAGATTCTTGTGGGTCTGGACTTTTCATCCAATTCTGATAAGCTTTCTGCCACCCCCTGCTCTTGGTCCCTCACTGTTCATTAAAATGGAGCTGAGTCTTCAGAGCTCATGGGTGCAGCTTACAGTACTGAGTCATCCAGGGGAGCCAAAATACATCTCCAAGATGTTTGGACCAGAGAGGAACAGGACCAAGCTTTTCATTGGCCCAGCATGTACACTGAAGCCTAGTACAGTGTGCCTTTGTCAGATCTGCAGCAGAGATAAGAACCTACTGCCAGTCAGAGCCCAGTGGTTTTTTTGTTTGTTTGTTTTTTTCAATTTTTCATACTGCTTCTAGAAGGAAATCAGTAAACAGACACCATCCTTGGAAATAGCCAAAGACTCGTACTATAGCATGATCCTTCATAAATGCTCTTTGTTGTTTTTCTTTATGCCAACGATAATTAATATTTATGGAGCACTTACCATGTTCCAGGCCTAGACTAAGAGCCTTACCAGTGATGCTGTCATCTAATTCCATCTCCTCAAAAAGTGCCCATGCTTCTGTTTCACAGATGAACAATCTGACTCTCGAGCTGGTCCACTGATACATTCGATGGTATGCAACAGTTGCAGGACAGAGCCAAATCAGAACCTAGGGCTCATATCTCAAGCTTTCCTTTTAACGATATGCAGTGCCAAGGCTGACCAGTAACATTTTTTAATCTCTGCTAAGTCAAGTTGGCCGAGAGCCTTCCTGTAAATGCACGATGCTCCTGACCAGCAGAATCCGTGTCACTATGGAGCTTGTTAAGAAATGCAGAAACCTACCCCAGGTATACAAAACCACAGTCTGCATTTTTATATGCGGTCCAGGAAGGACAGAGCAATACATTTTAAGTTTGGGAGGCATTGGTCTAGGGAATCTTCCACAGGAAACAGCCATTTAAGCTAGAAATGCTTTTCAAGAGTTTGGTCAAATCGACTAATGCCCTAAAAAGGAATGAGTGAGGGGCTGGGGCTATAGCTCAGTGGTAGAGCGCTCGCCTCTCATGCGTGAGTCACTGGGTTCGATCCTCAGCACCACATAAAAATAAATAAATAAAATAAAGATATTAGCATCCATCTACAACTAAAAAAAAATTAAAAAAAAAAAAAGGAATGAATGATTAATGAATGGCCCACTGGGCCCAAAATTTTAGATCCTCAAAATCTGATGCACGTTCCTTGGACAATCCTGAGTTGACCATAAAAGCAGCGCACTCTCCTTGCATACTCTTTTGTCCTCACCCTCAACCCGGACTCCCATCCCTGCCCCAGATTCTTGCAGTGGCAGAGAGCTACAGGCCAAACCACACAGAGACCACCAGAACCTTAGGAAGATCAGGGTATTCACTATACTTCATTTCTTAGGCATTCTACTTAAATTCAGACCTAGCTAAGAAGATGTAAGGAAGAAAAAAAAACAACTTTATTCAGAGAGTTGATATTTTTCCTCCTGTTAAATTGAGCAGTGGGAGGTATCATATGCTGAACTAGTGCATTTCAAAAGACAAAATCCCTAATGTTTCAAGGAGTGTTTTCCCCATTAACATGTTGCTAAGCAACATTTTTACAATATCAGCAGCTCTATGACTACAAGCTGAATGAATGTCTGGAAATGCAGAAAGAATCAAAGGAGCAAAGAAAGAGAATGCCTTTCCCCTATGAGTGCACTTTTGTCAGGAAAGCTGGGGTGACCTCCAACATGTTAAAACAGAGAGCAGAGCGCTTCCTCCTGATTCAGCTAACAACAGTCATGCAATACCTATCAGGGTTGTGCTTTCATTTCATATAATTTTTATCAATTTTGTATTATGAAAAGTTTCAAATATATACCAGAATAGAATAGTATAATGAACTCCCACATCTCCATCAGCCAGCT